>CAXIQD010000124.1:0-276000 GCA_964030785.1 Siderastrea siderea | reverse complement strand
CGGAATAAAACAGGCGTTCAAGAGAGCCAAGGAAAAGCTGGCGAATGAACGCTGTCGTTTGGACGAGATTCTTTAATTTGTCCACTTTTAAAATAACTTCAAAGTACACTGGAATTTTGCTAAATTTATCATTCAACCAAGCCAGCAAGCAATGGAACAAACAGCTTTGTAGAAACGTTCCCAAAATTTTCCCCCAAACTAGAACCTCGTGTGGATAGCGTAATAGATAACTCCAAAAATGCATACTTCTGCTTTCCCTAATTGACAGGAACGGCACATATTTTAAAGTTCAGGTTTATGTCGCCTTTTGCATTGCTTTGCAGAACATCAGCTGGTCGCCTCTTGAGATCACATGTAGTGCATGTTTGTTTAAAAAAGTACGTTAAGACGCTAAACATATTAAATGTACAGAAATAAGAAATCTGATTGCCATAAAGGCCCCCCCTGGATTTTGTCTTAAATTTTAGTTCTCTACTGTTAATTTACTCTACTAGCTTTTGATTGCCGCTGCATATAAGCCTCCAAACCTGAAAGAAACAAACTTTATTGACTCCTTGAGCAACTCCTTTGCGAAAATTGACCTTGAAAAGAACGGTATAGTACTGCTGGGCGACTTTAACATCGACCAACTCGGTAAAAGTCCCGCAAGCACATTGCTAAAATCGTTTGCAATTGACAATGACTTCAAGCAGATCATAAATGAGCCAACGAAAATTACTGAGTACTCGAAGACTCTTATTGACCTGATCTTTACCAACAGAGAACACAAAATTGTTCAATCTGGTGTCCTTCACACGACCATAGCTTAGTTTTTGGTGTGTTGAAAGGTGGCGTCCCGAAACTTCCATCAAGGAAATTTCAATATCGCTCATTCAAGAATTATAATAAGAAGGCGTTCGTAAATGATCTTAATCAAGTCCCATGGTCAGTCATCAATGGAATGGAAAGTATTGATGATGCCGTTTTCCTATGGGAACGTTTGTTCTCTGAAATAGCTAACGAGCACGCTCCTCTGAAGCTTAAGCGTATTAAAGGAAGCAAAACCCCATGGGTAACACGAAAACTTGCTGAAATGAAACGGGATAAGAATTACCACTTCAGGAAGGCACGCACCACCAATAGTACTTACCATTGGAGAATGTACAGAAAACTGCGGAATTACACCAATCATGAGGAAAAGAATCTGAAATCGAAGTATTTTTGTCGGATGATCGAAGACGCAAAGGGTGATTGTAGCGAAATGTGGCAGGCAATAAAACAAGTGCTTCCTGATGCAAAAAAGTCGACGGTGTTCTCCATCTTTGAGAAAGGAAAGTGGCACAATGAAAGCCTATCTGTCGCCAAGATCATGAACCACTACTTTGTATCTATTGGTAAAGCGTTGGCAAAACCATTTCCAAGTATTTCTACTATTCCTTCTTCCAGTACCCTACCTTTTGAATTTCACCTAAATAACGTGAGTGTGAACTTTGTCCACAATGCCCTCGGATCTTTGAAAGCGAACAAAGCTGTTGGACTTGATAAACTAAGTGCCCGCCTGTTAAAGGATGCCTCTGATGTCATCGCTCCACTCCTAGCTAGTTTGATTAACAAATCCTTCGCCGATGGAGTATTTCCTGAGGTATGGAAGTCAGCAAAAGTCGCTGCATTATTCAAAGGCGGAGATAAGGCACTGAAGGATAATTGTCGGCCGATATCAATCTTACCAACCATCAGTAAGATTATAGAGAGATCAGCGCATGTTCAGTTATGTTCCTACTTAGAAGAGAACAAGCTGTTATCACAATCACAGTTTGGCTTCCGCCAAAAGCACTCAACATCTACCGCCTTAATCACCTTCACAGATCAAATCCTGGAGAGTATGGACAAAGGATACGTGACGGGAGCAGTGTTCCTGGATTTATGCAAGGCTTTTGACACTGTTGACCACTTGCTCCTTATTAACAAGCTTAAGGGTCTAGGAGTGGCAGGAAAAAGTCCGGCATGGTTCCGCTCATATCTCTCTGGTCGAACTCAGCAAACGATGTGTGAAAATGAACTGTCTCCCCCAGCTAAAATCACCGTGGGAGTACCGCAGGGTAGTATTCTCGGTCCGTTGTTATTTTTAGTGTATATAAATGGCATTCAATCTGTACTAAAACACTCAAGGATGACTATGTTTGCTGATGACATGGCATTTTACTGTCATGAGAATTCGCCAACTGATTTGCAATTAAAACTAAATGCGGACCTGGCAGCGATTACATCCTGGCTACACGACAATAAGTTGACAGTAAATGTTGCAAAGTAGAAGTTTATGATCATCGGTAGCGGTACGAAACTGAGTCAATTTAATGATATAGCTCTTGACGCTAATAACGATCGGCTGGAGAACGTTACGGAATTCAAATACCTTGGCGTGACCATAAATCAGTACCTAACCTGGCACGATCATATTGACCAATTACAAAGCAAAGTTGCGAAGAGGTTAGGGGTTTTAAAGAGAATTAAGCATCTGCTCCCTGTTTATGCAAGAAAGATCTATGTCACAACAATGGTCATCCCAATACTTGAATATGCAAGTATCGTATGGGGCGACAAAAACAACAAAGTTTTAATGGATTCTATCCAAGTTCCCCAAAATAGAGCAGCCAAGATGGTCCTGGATAGGGCGCCACATTCGTCTTCAACTGAAGCACTTGAAGATCTGAATTGGGTGAATCTTACAACCAGAAGACAAATGAAACGCTGCCTTTATATGTACAATTTAATAAACTCGGACGATAGAGACAACATGATCATCCGAGGTTCGGACCGTCACAGTCACAACACTCGGTCAAAGGACACTGTTCGAATCATAAAATCAGATACTAACTGGGAACTGTTTAGATCCCTAAATAGTGCCTTACTTGACTGGAATGCCCTGCCTATGGAGATGAGAAACCAATCTTATAATGGTTTCTCCATAAAACCATAAATGGTTTTATAGACCGGGGTGTCGCGGGTTCGAATCCCGCTCGGGGCATTTGATTTTTTCCGACATTTGTTCTGTTAATATATAGATAGGCATATCAGAGTTTACCTCTCTGATGATGAACATTTGTTCGAAATATGCCGTATTGCGTACAATCTTATAATGCTTTTAGAATATCGTTACATAATAGGTTTAAATTTTAAAATAGCTTTCCATTTTCTTCAACTTTTAAGTAGAACTTAGGTGTTTAATCCCTCTTAATTCTTTTCTAATATTTCAATATCAGCATTTTAGTATTTTAGTTAAATTTTATCTTATATTTTCACAGTGCCCTATTGAAAACCACCTTGCGTGATATAGGCCATCTGTACAAAGAATTGCATTATTATTATTATTATTATTATTATTATTATTATTATTATTATTACAAGTGAGACCGGAAAACAATATTATAATTATTAGTTAATCATTAGTAATACACCTCTCATCAAATTAGAACCAGTGTTTCATAAATTTTAAATAAGCCTCTGTTGTAGGTAATATAAACTTAAATATCTAAGCAATTTAAATGCTTTATTCAATAAGTGATTTGAAACCGGGATACTATAGTGCAATACGTTTCCTACAGTGTAAGACGCTCTCATACTCAAATTTTTCTCCCTATATGGTAAAATGACGCTATAGTTGAATGATGATGATGATGATGATGATGATGATGACGATTATGATGATGATGATGATGATGATGTACCTTATTTACTTGTATTAATTCCCCGGGACGTTTAATTAATAGTAGGAAGTAGTGAACCCTAAAACATTCCAGGGCATTGCTTTCTTTCTTGACTGTCCAATAGTGGTAGTTACTCAGAAGGAGTAGCTTACTGGAGTTAATATGAAATATAATTTAAATTACTGTAAAAGCTCTAATAGTCCTGCTCTCTAATACGCCTTCTTACCTACTACTTGCTAATTACAAATAAATTATTTGCTTACAATTATGTCATGACATTGGGGCTTGAAAATTATTTTATGTTTCGACTGATGCCGGGTATTATTTTACGGCCAGAGGAAGATGCGAAGAAGTGCAGCATTATGCATGTAATTACTTACATGTAATTCAGGTGAATCAATTCATTCATCTATTTTAAGTACCAATCAGTCAATCAATCAACCACTCAACCAACTGGCTGATAAATCAGTCAATCAGCCAATTAAAAAACAAATCGATCAATCAATCAATCAATCAATCAATCAATCAATCAATCAATCAATCAGTCAGTCAATTAATCAGTCAATCAATAAATCAATAAAATCAATCAATCTGTGACTTCAGTGTTGCCAATGCGAATAACAAATGGTCCAGTAATGACTAGCGACTTTATTTGATGCACAGATTATGACTCACTCTCTTAATACCCCAGACCGTGATGGCAGTAGTTCTCGAGACTTTAGTTCTTTTTGGTTTGATAATTTGTCACCAATAAGCATTGTTACTGATTGCCATAATCTGGAACCAAAGAAAAACAAAAGGAATAGCCTCTTCCTAAATCATTTCAGAATAGTCTGAAACCTAACAGGCAATGAAGTGACAAAAAGGGATCAGACTGTGGTGAATCAGTCAATCGATATAGTTTTCCCCATGAAGAGAATTCAATCAAATAGGTCTGACTCTTCATTCCTGGGATAGTAGTGGGGGGGGGGGGATACTCCACCAAAAAAAGATATGGGGCAGGGTGTGCTCATCAGATATTTTGAAGTAGAGCCCTGAAAGATGTACTCCAGGATTCATTCCATTTTCATACATCATCCACTTAGTAGTACTGAGGGGTCAGTCAAACTAATCAATGACATCAAAATGTTAAGCAGAAAAAGACAAAAAAATATATAACCTTATTTGAAAACTGCTCTTCAAATTTTTTATTTGAATTGATAAAGTGTGTTAGGGAATATAGCTAAAGTACAAATTTCTTAACCAAACCCTTATAATAAACTGCCATATTTTCCTGACATCAGGTTGATGGAATAAAAACCTGTAAGGAAAACAAAGCAGATTTTAATTATCGCAATTACCAATAGTGAGACAGTCAGTGTGCACGCGCCAGAGAAAAATGAGAGACTGCTCGTAGTCTATGAGAATGGTACCAACTTGGGCCGGTACAACTTCAGATCGACTCCAAATGCTTACCTCTGTTTACACGAAGCGTACGAAACATGAAGTTAGTATAAAATAATTATCATCTTAGGCTGTGTTATTAGTCACGAGTGATTTCATCCCGAGATGACTTTCATATCGGTGTCTGGTCATTTACCTGTAAGTTTTTACATGGTTTGGAGCTGAAATGGTGTTTACCCCAGGACGATTTCATCCCGGTGCTGAAGACCGGGATGAAATCGTCCCAGGGTGAACACATTTCAGCTCCAAATCACGTAAACATTTACAGGTAAATGACCAGACACCGCGATGAAAGTCACCCCAGGATGAGATAAAAGTCATCCCGGGATAAAGTCACTCATGTAAACAGGGCGTTAGGCTGGTTTAACTCATCACTGCTGCTGAACCAATATGAATGACTCAGAACGGTTTGAAATCAGACTGGGGAGCCACTTAAGCATGAACAGGGTTTCAATTGGTCTGAGATATTTGTTTTGGGTATGCACGCATTCCAAGCTGTTGGATAATAGATAAACTGGATTTTTAAGGATGGGAAATGTTGCGGACCATATTAACACAAACAAGGTTTAGATTGGTCTCAGGTAAACACTTCATGCCAGTCTGACTTTCAGACCGGTCTCATGTGAACAAAATCGTACCAGTCTGAGTTTGCACCGGTCTCATGAAATCAGGGCGTTACTGCCCCTGGGTCTCTGAGGATGCTGTTAAACATTCTTGAGAGCTGCTCGACTTTAGGCTAAGGGGGTGTTTACATAATACCAGCATGATTTTCATTCTGGTACAAGTTCCTCCCGATTTCCTCTTGTTTCTCTGTATTTGTTTAATGATTACAGCACAAAATCTCATAACTGTACAAGTCATACCTGTGTGAGCTTGCCCCAGTAGTGGTACTGGGTCACAATAATCACTGTGGTACGGAAACCCATACATGTTATAACTGTTTGATTCATTCTGCATTACGTTTTAACCCTTTAACCATCAAGAATAAATCTCACATCACCGTGAAAAATGGATTTTGTAACTTAAGTGGGTATAAGGTTTTCATCACCTACCCCAATGGAAGTCTTGATGGAACACTCATGTAAATGTTGTGATTTAATTTTATCCTTGGTTTAACTTTTATTTTCCTTTGTGAGTATTAGGATTGCCAAATTTTCTTTTTCCGAAAAGGCTGTTTTAGCCACCCAGTCTTCTATGTGTTTACACGACAATATAAAACAGATCATGCTCAAATTCCACACTACAGAAATTTGTGCTTGTTCTCACACACTTAAAGGCAGATGGTTTAAATATCTGGTATATTTGAATGATTTTAAAACTGTTTAACTGTGCTTAATTATGTTTGACTGGGTTCAGAAATTGGAATCAAACACTGCTGTATGCATATTATTGGTTTAATTGTGTTCAACTACCGAATCCAAATTAAACCGATCATTGCATTTGACCCAGTTCATTTTACTGAACAGTAAGATAGTACTTAAGCTGGGATAATTATATGATCGATATCTTCCATGTGCATACCTTCACTGTAAGAAAAGCTGCATCACTGATCACTGCTGACATATACATGCCTAGTATAGATAAAAAAGGATCAGTGAAAACAACAACTTCAGGGCTAAAAATTGACAGTCTCCTGGTTGCCAGTAGCAATTTAAAACTGACCAGGGCCACTAAAAGTTGAGGTTTGTTTTTATTGACATTTGACTCCAGTCTTACTTAGAGTTCTACAGTATGTGGTACTTTTTCCACATGATTATTGGCGAGATCCCTGGATAAAAGACTTACTTCTCACCTGGGTTGGGAGGGGTCTATTCAAGTAAATATGGTTTTAAATTTTTTGATTTAGACTAGAGGATTTTGAAAGCCACTTTATCTAAATGGCCTGGTCCACTATACTAAGCGAGCAAGTTAAAATACCCTCGGGACGAGGTTGGAATTCAAGGATACTGGCCCGAAGTTGCAATTCAATGATTCAAGCACTGAAGTTAATTTTTTACCCTGCAAATTATGGAATAACTTAATCAGTAAAAGTAGAGAATGACATGTACAAAAAAATTACACCCACCTGCTTTGAACTCGATTATCTTAAGCATATTTTCCCAAAAGTGATCAACACATAACTTTTAATAAAAGTTTTACATGTAACTAATTCGAAATTACCAGAGCCCATACCAGAGACGTTACAAACGGGAACTCGGAATCCAGCTCACAGAAAAAGCGAGAGTATTATGGTAACACCGAAAAAGTGTAAATTTTTGCAGCTGTGTGAACACCAATTAAATGTTAAAGTAACGCCAGCATGGTGTACATTTACACCACAATAGTGTAAACCACCAACAATTCTGATTTAATGGATTGGGTAAAAAAACACCAACACAGTGTTATGTTGACGCGGAATTCGGGTACGTTTACACCAAAAAAGTGTACTTGTGACACCCAAATGGTGTAAAACAACTTGCAGCTGTGTGCACACCAAAACAAGGTTAATTTACACCAGAGATAATTTTACACTAAAATTGTGTACTTGTGACACCCAGATGGTGTAAAACAACTTGCAGCTGTGTGGACACCAAAACAAGGTTAATTTACACCAGAGATAATTTTACACTAAAATTGTGTAAAATAACACTTCTAACTTTGTTGAATAACACCCTCCACGTGTAATGTTAACACTGTTCCAGTGTACTTCAACACTAAAATAAAAGATGCATGTGGGCTACTTAAACATTGCTATTATTGCTGCTGAAGGAGACAGACATCACTACACGTGTACTTTCCAAATTTATTTCGCAGTGAATATTTATTTGGTATACTATATCTTAAAACAAAATGCGTCCAAAAATACGATTTTTTTGCAAAACACAATAAGTCTACATGTAGAAAAATAAACCTTTCGGTGCAATCTTGGAAACTCACTATAAATTACAAAGATGCTACTCTAATGCTTTAGAATTCAATAAAGTAATGACACTCAGTAAGACAGTTATAAAATATAACTTAAAACGTTTAAAAACAAAGTCAAGCTAAACATCTTACAGTCTTACTGTTCATGAGTTTTCAACTGGTAGTTGTTTATTTATTTTATTTATTTATTTATTTTCTTTATTTCTTCTTTTCGTCTTTTTTTAATTGACCAATTAATTGCTTTCACCAAGCTTTAGTGCCAACCTACCTCTGTACTTAAAGATCACTTAGTTTTACTCAGCTCGATTAGCTTCATAGTTATCTAAACATTACCTATTTTTGTATTAATATATTATATTGTAAAGTTTAACTTTTTTTTTCCTTTTTCTATTTGGTAATAAAGCTTGTTGTTGTTGTTTCCAGTCCAAACAGTGCATTAACTTCTGTATGCTTCATTTTTATTAACACCTAAGTTGATGTGCCAAAATAATATAAACCAAACCCATACAAAAATAAAAAGCCCTTCAAAATGCATTTTAATTTAAAGTACTTTTCTAGTTGTTATAGAAAAATAAAGTCAATAAATGCAGATTGAGTGAGTGATTTTGATGATAAACCACACCCAGTTCAGAAACCACCTCCATCTGATTCATCAATCCACTGTAAAAAAAAATAAAAAAAATAAATGAAAATTAGTAATGCTATATTAATTACCCACTTGTACGCACCATGATAAGGCAATACAGAATGTCACTTATTCAAGTTTATTCCTTTTTGAAGGATTTGCCAAGACCTGGAAGCAAACTTATTTTGGTCAACTATATACAAAATCTAAAAAATACCACTACAGCTCTAAAAAAAACAGCCCTCAGTAACACTTATTGCTCAGTTAGTTGGAATACTCTGTCAGACAGTTGTACATACATGTACCGTATTGCTCAGTCTGTTAAGTGTTTAATACTTGATCAGTATTGTATACCACTCAGTCAATTGAGTAAACCACTCAATCAGTTCACTCAGTTGTTTATACCACTAGATCAGTTATGTGGATCACTCAGTAAGTTGAGTAATATTACATACAGTCGTTATACCACTTGGAAGAGCAGAGTGGACCACAAGTTTGGCACTCAGTCAGTTGTGACTACATGTACCTGTCTTGTCTACTAAGTCAGTTATGTGCACCACTCAGAACACATAACTTTTACAAGTGTGTTTCACTCAGTCATTTAGCACCCTGTGAGTTGTGTGCACTACTTGCTAACTTGTGAGTACCACCCAGTTACTTGATCAGTTGCGGCTACCACTCAGTCAGTTGTCTACACCACTGGGTGAATTGTATCATTCAGGTCAGTTGTCAGTTGTGTGTAAAGCTCCTTCTGCTGTGGAACCACTCAGTGAAATGTGTGGATAACTCCACACAACTCACTTGGTGATATAACTGACTTACATTGTAACAGCTGCAGTGGTAAACACAACTGGCACAGGGGTACACAAAACTGACCGAGCATTCCATAGAACTGACCAGTTGGTAGAAACAGCTGAGTGAGTGATAACATGACTTACTGAATGGTATGCTGGTCAGTTGTGTCTATCACTCAGTCAGTTTTGGACCACTTTATACGTAAACAACATTTGAAGAGGCTAGTGGAAAGTCCCCTAAGAGATTTTTTTTGGTCAATTTTTTTAGCTTGAAAGTGCCAGAATTTTTACATGTGGGCTTTAATTTATTCAGGGAACATGTTGTTTTTTCCCTGCCAGTTTATGCTTAGTTTTCCAGAAAAGGCCAAAAACGAGGTCCCCATCTTCTGTTTTCTTTTGTTAAAAACCTAAACAAAAGAAATCAGTTGAATTCTTTGCTTCATGAAACAAAAGAACGAAATCAAAAGAGCGACCAATGCTTTGTCAGATGTGTTTGGTCACTCGTGTATATTATTCAGTAAGTTGGATGTATCACTCAGTCTGTTCCTGTTTACAACTGTACATGTAGGTAATGAGGGCCAGGACTCTACTATAGTACAAATCTGACCCTCTGCTACTTTGATGGAAAAAAAAATGGCAATGCTATTGTACTGTCTTTTCCCCCCTTGCAAGATTTGTGAGTTAAGCTTGTCTGTCCTGTTTTGGCAAATTCTGATAAATAATCACTATCTTTGAAGAAGCATAGTCCAAGTAATGAGCGAATAGCAGTCACTCAACATTGGAGTTAGTTAAAAGTGGAAAACCATTTTACACAACTATGCAAGGCACACTGTGTCCTTCAGAGAGAGGGTGAAATTAAATTCAAAATGAAAAGAGAAAGTAAAAGATTTGTCGATTGATTTTCCCATTTTGATTTTTTCTGTTCCGCTCTGACAAATTCTGATAAACAATCACCATCTTTGAAGGAGCACAGTCCAAGTAATGAGCAGAGTTTATACTGGTTTGTGGATAAAAAATTCAAGGAGTATTCAAGAAGTATTCAAGCACCAAAAACTGAGTTTTCAAGGAGTGTTCACAGCAAGTTTACTTTGTCTTGCATTAACTTTTGATATGTTTTCATTGGTCAATAGCACCTTTAAAAAGCCCCTCCCCCGGGATATGAAATGCATTTTAAGGGAAATGACCACAAATGGAACATCAATAGTAAGTCTGTAAGAATTCATAAACAGGGATGCATAACAAGTTCACAGTTCTTAAAGGGACCAAGAGGCTTGTATATGGTGAAGAAAACCAAACACATAATCCAGTAAAGCAACACTACACCAAACAATAATCTCAACTATAATCTTAACAACAATATAGTCTGAAAGCAATGTTTGTGTTTTGGACTGAAAGTTGATGGCAGACACATACTGACAACAACACTGAAGTACAACAGGCTATAGAAATGGATAAAATTGTTATAATTCTGGCCTGAAATCTTAAAAACTCTTGAACATACAGAATGGCAGTAAAACATCATGATTTTAGTGTCTCTATCTGATCGTGAAAATTGTCTGCAATAGGAACTGATTTTGTAGAATCCATAACGCGTGTTTGGTGTTTTGCTCCTTCCATATGAAACTTCGAAGCTGCTTTCCCTATGCTCGCTTATTGAAAATTTCGGCAGCACAGCTTACAATAGGCAGCACGTTTATCATCTTTGACACCTTGTAACCAATCTTATTACACAAAGTCTACAAGCTAAATCAGAATTGAAAACATGTTCACCTCCGCCACCTCGATTCATGTTTAGATGAGTTTTCGTCCGCTCACCCTAACTACGCATACAAGACGTACAAGATGGCTTCCACCTGATCACATAGTTAAGAAACTGATTCCAGAACGCAATGCGCACAACACAGAATTCCACCCAGCATGTAACAGCACAGGCTGAGACGCATATTTTCGAAAATTCTTCCCCTGGTTTTAAAGTCTGCGCTCAATGTTTTAACTTATCTTTGAATTACTTTGATATAATCCTATATTATTTCCCATCTGAGCAAAAGTGCAAGGAGTTTTCCAGCACTTTCAGCAGAAATTCTTCTTTTCAAGGGCTTTTCAAGCACCCTTGAAATCTAAAATTAAATTTCAGGGCTTTTCAAGGACTTCAAGGAGTAGCACTATCCCTGAATGAGCGGACAGAAGCCACTCAACATTGGAGCTGGTTAAAAGTGGAAAACGACTTCACACCACCTATACAAGGCACACTGTGTCCTTCAATGAGAGGGTGACATTGAATTCAAAATTTAAAAGTAAAAGTAAAAGATGTGTCAGTTAACCTTTCTATTCTGAATTTGTCTGTGTTGCTTTAACAAACTCTGATAAAAAAATCACCATCTTGGAAGGAGTACAGTCCAAGTAATGAGCACGCAAAAGCCACTCAACATTGGAGCTGGTTAAAAGCAGAAAACCACTTTACACAACTATGCAAGGCACACTGTGTCCTTCAGAGAGAGGGTGACATTGAATTCAAAATGAAAATTAAGAGAAAGTAAAAGATTTGTCAGTTGATTTTTCTATTCTCATTTTTTCTGTTCTGCTCTGGCAAACTCTGATAAATAATCACCATCTTTGAAGGAGCACAGTCCAAGTAATGAGCAGGTAGAAGCGACATTGTATTCATCGACTTTTGGCGCCAAAATGGTAAAACTGTATAGATTTTCTTACCGCCAAATATCAATTTTCATAAAAATTATTCAAATTGTTATCTTAAAACTGACACGTTTGGGCCATCTGCATTCTGTATTTACTTTTCTCACATTAGTAAAGGTCATTAACTGTGTTTGGCGATATTTTGGACCACATTATTCAAATACAACAAAACCGCCGTTTATTAACAATCAGATTTATAACCGTCACTGCAAATGGCGCTCGTTTCGAACACACACAAAAAAACCATTCATCGAACTGTTTCATTTTACTCACAAGAAAAGCATTTTGAAAATGGGCTTTTGGAGATTTTGGCGTGATAATTATGGGGTTAAGAGTTGAGATACAATTTGAACAAAGCATGTCTTAATGACATTCATGACTGTTGTCTGCTGTCAGAGCTAGTACTAAGTTTGTATTCCCTCGTTTTGACTTAAGGTGATTCCTTCGAAAAAGAAGGAATATTTAAATTTTCTAAAACTTGGTCCGATTTGTGATTATGTTTTGAACATTTCAAAAATGCAATGAAAAATTGGGGTCACCGAGCTTGTTTTGGCACAAGATGGATAGCCATTTATAGCAACCATACGACCCGAAAGGTTTTCCTGGGAAACCCTAATAATCAGGAATGAGAACTACAATTTCCTGAAAATGTCATTGCTTACATTGAAATATTGGAGCAGTTCAACAAAATAGACATTTATCTTGCATTGTATACTATTTTAGCTAAACAGGAATTAAGGAAATGAAGTAAATTAAAAAAAATTGCTGCGTGCGTATATACCCTGCTGCACCTTAACACGTGTTCTCTTCGGCATTAAAATAAAAATAACTCAACGCAGAATTTTTAACTTTTCTTAAAATCGCGATATATTGTACTCGACCGTATGCATTTAAAATTTATACAATAAAAAATGGGGGTCACCGTGCTCGTTTAAAAGAAAACTTCCATTTATTTCTCTGGACAGCTCAATTTTCATAGAAAACCTATCAAGTTCCGAACGTGCGCGCGCTAATCATGCAAAAAAATGATGCGCAGAAAGGATGCGCAATGCAATTGAATGGAATCACCTTAAAAATACCAAATGAAGTCACTTACCGCGTGTGTTATTGACGGAATTGCAGTAGCAGGACATCAGGCAATGCCAGAAACCAGAATGTACTAGGAATAAACGACAGGCACAAGAAAAGAATCGAAAATCGCTTGAAGCATGTGCTCGTCTCGTCATTGTGTGCTAGCATGCGCACAGCACATCAAGAGCAGCGAGGCACCGCTGACCGCAATAACTGTCGGGCAGTAGTGGACAGTCCGCTCGTGAAAAAAGTAAAAAAGAAAAAGAAGCTGTCATCTGCACTGACCATTAATATTTATTTCAATCCTTGCCGAAAAGAGAAATTATACACATGAAACTCCCCCAAAATGTGGCATAATCCAGTGTCCGCCACTGCTAGTGCAACTTGCATTCAGCTTGTCTCACGGGGGCAATTTGCTACATTCGCTGCAACCCTTGTTATTTTCCAGGCTTATGGTAAACCTCTTGCACACTAGCTGCTCACGAAAACAAATAATCAGAATGTCCCTCGTATTATATTGTATTTAATGACGGATTTTTTTTCAGATCTTATAAAACGGTAGTTATTTTAAGCTATCCACCAGTCTAAACAGCAAACCTATCTTTTCAGCTACCGTGTACAATAAATTCTATTTGATTAGAAGCTGATTTTGCAGCCCAGAAGTTATATGTGGAGGTAACCTAGTCGTTTTAGTAAGTTGCCTGATCGATGCCCGACAAGAAAATGTAATTGACATTTGGTGTTACTTTACACCTTGTTCGTGTTTGACTTACACGATGCAGTGTTAAATTATATACCAGCGGTGTTAAATCCTTAAAAAACCTTGCAAGGTTTCTGCTACACAGCTTTAGTGTAAAAAACCACCAAGAAGGTGTTGCATCCTGATTCGATTACACCATTTTGGTGTTATCTAACGCAAAATTGGTGTAATGTTGTAATTACACTCGGTCAGTGTCGTGGCAACACGAATATCGTGTAAATTTATACCACTCTCGGTGTTTTTTAACACACTCGATTTCCCTGTGAGGCCACATTTGATTTTCACAGAAAACAAGCGTCAATGGATATAAAAATCAACGTTTTTGTCGCTTGCGGTCACAAAAGCCGCAGTTATCATTCCCGGATAAGGCTTACAGCAAGCCACCTGTAGTGGATCATGTTTCACAAGGTAAAGGGACACTAAAGGAGGTTGCATGTTTTCCGTCAACAAAGTATGGCATTATTAACGGTTTACAAAACTACCAGTTTCCCCCCTCCTGATACCTTTCTGTGAATCCTATCATCTGCACGAACCACATTATTCCACGTAGCGATGAAGACGTTCGCGGTAAAATCTTTCTCTTTTACGAAACTTGATCTCACGCGGTCATTTGCCCACTTTATGACGCTCTGGTCCCTGGTTTCCCTGTAGAACACTGGAGTTTTTCACTTCAATGGGTGCGTAGAACACTGCGATAGACGGCGTGCTAGGTGGAAACGGAAACTTCCTGTGTCGCAGCAGTACGGCGTGGAAGAACGTGTTCTTTCCAAGCGTGATTAGTCCATCGCCATACACCTGAAACCACACGTGAATAATGGTCAAGTACAAAACACCATCGTCGGTTTATTTCATTTTCCTCCAATGGAACGAAGACAATTAGCGGTTTATGTAACCGGGTGCAATCAACCGGCCGTTTCCGTTTGCCGTTTTCTTCATTAGCTTCACGTTAACTTACTAAAAGTGAAACTTTACAAAACAGCAGTTTTCGAATTATTCACTGACGTATTTGTTACCGGGTGAATACAGTTTTTGGGGGATGTTTTGACGGAACTGCTCAATTTGAGCGCTTTTTTCGTAAAATAATTGACAGCCTCTGTAAAGGTAACAACCAAACATCACCCCTTTTGTTTGAAATTTTTTTCTTCCTATTTGTGGCAACACTGACAGTTATCCACTTATTTTACATTAAAATGACGGACGCGACTGGTGATGTAAACCGCCAGTCGGACGCGACTGCTTGATGTAAACCGCCAGTCGGACGTGACTGCTGATGTAAACCGCACTCGAGCCTTACTGGTTCTACGGCTCACTAGAAATGTTCTGTCAGTGAGCCAGGTTTATCTTTGTGGGGACGTCTCACAGAATCCAGGACCAGCAAAAATGGAGCGTTCCAAATGCTATAAAACGATAAGGAAGAACCAAGGACGTGCAACATGCATTCGACTCCGCGAACCGACCCTTAAAATCCAACACAAACTTTCGAATCCGGATGGAAAATTTGTTTCTGCCTATGATCTGCACAAGTTGCCTACTCAAAGGCATCTCAGGAATGCAGTTTTCGATGCAAATTTGAACTCGCAGGTCCCAAGCGGCCTGTTTGGCACACAAGAAACACGTGCAAATTGTAGGAAATAGTAAAATTTATTTCACCATTTTAATTTATTTTTATCACCATATTGTTGCGCTGCGATGCGTGGCAGCACGGGCGGGTGCGCGGCCGCTTGGGACTCGCGAGTTCAAATTTGCATCGAAAACTGCATTCCTGAGATGCCTTTGAGTAGGCAAATTGTGTAGATCATAGGCAGAAACAAATTTTCCATCAGATTCGAAAGTTTGTGCGGGATTTTAAGGGTCAGTTTGCGGACTCGAATGAGTCAAAATCAGGCCAAATCAAACTACAAAGACTGTTCTTTCGGAAACCGGGATTCTTTTGTCAAAGGCACAAGGTTAAGTGTATTAATTTTGGCGAAATCCCAAGCCGTCGGAAATTTGAGGTTCTTGAAGGTGCTTGCCTCGGGAGTATATATATATATATATATATATATATATATATATATATATATATATATATATATATATATATATATATATATATATATATATATAGAGTAGGGCAAACTTCAAGTTTCTAAAACCGCCTCCCGGAGCTTTAAATCGACAAACCAAGCACACAATAACATACATTAACACAGTGTTCATGTTTCTACGCGTTTTTATTTCACTTTCATCCGTTCAAAAAGCCTTAATTATCGTATTCACAAAATCCTTTGTACACAACCGAAGCGCCATTAATATTCAGCTAGCACAGGTCCGCAACACAAACAGAGGATGGTAAGCCTGTGCTTAAAATGTCTGCGCACTGATTTTGATTCTTGCAAGAAAAGCTCTATGTGCGTTAACCCAATGGACATTTTGTAAAATAGAGAAGATGGAACCGACACATGTTTGAACATCTCAGCCGACTTCGCCGAAGCAATGATATTACGTGGGCTGAAATTCGTTCACCAAAACATTCTAGCCTTCGAGGAAAACTTGCTGAATTAAGTATTCTAATTTCTCAGTTGCCTAGTTTACATATTCTTGCCTTTACCGAGTCTTGGCTCAGCGATGATATTACGGATGGCGAAATTTCCCTTCCTGGATAGAGAATATTCAGGAGTGGTCGATCCGATGGTCATGGTGGTGGGGTTGCAGTGTACGTTAAGGACACTCTCTCGGTGATCCGTAGGACTGATTTGGAGAGTAAATTTTCTGGTGAATGCATCATTCTGGAATTATTGCTGCCGAAGTCAAAGGGCATCTTAGTTGGAACTTTTTATCACCCTCCTTCACAAAAGAATTTTATGGATCCCTTCAGGGCTGTCCTTGAGTCCTCTTGTGCTGAATAGAAGGAATTGTTGATAACTGGGGATTTTAACTGTGATTTTTTAGCTAAGCCGTGCTCGAGAGTGACTAATGAATTAAAGGGAATCTTCACGAACTTCAACCTGTCACCACTGCTCATTACTAAGGCTACAGGAACAACTAAGGACTCCTCCACTCTGCTAAATCTCTTTGCTACGAACTGCCCAAGACACATAACTTTGCTAAAGTTATCGAATCTAGCTTAAGTGATCACGATCTACTTATTGTTGTGACGGAAAATTAATTCTTGTAAACAGCCAGCGAGAACTGTGGAATGTAAACTATGCAAATTATGATCCTTCCGCTTTTTGTGATGATCTTAAAGTTTCCCCATGGGATGATGTTTTGAATGAAAATGAAGTGAATGCTGCATGGGTCAGGTGGAAAGAGATGTTTCTGAACGTTTGCGATAAGCACGCACCTCTTAGACGAAAGACATTAAGAGGAATGAAGTGTCCTTGGCTCATGAATGAGACTAAAAAGCTTATGAATGAGAGGGACTATTTCCTTAAGAAAGCGAGAAGATCTGGCGCAGAGGTTGACTGGAGTGCGTACCGCCGTTTACGAAACAGAGTCACGAATAGGATCAGAAGGGAGAGCTGTCAATATCACAGACGTGAATTACAAGATCATGTGGATAATCCTAAGTCCTTCTGGAAGAAGCTAAAGAACGTCTTCCCAAGCTCTAAAGGCAAATTAGGAACTCCCAAGTCTATCACATTAGATGAAGGGGAAATTATCACTGATCATTTTACTATTGCTGAGAATTACAACGATTTCTTTACAACTGCTGCCTCTAGACTGATGAAATCCGTCAAACCCGATGTTAATCCTCAGTCTTCAAATGAAGATTTTACAGATCAAACTTTTGCGTTAAAACCAGTGAGAGATGGTTTTGTTTATAAACAGCTGAAAGATTTAAAGGCGAACAAAGCTACTGATGTGGACAAAATACCTGCTCGCCTTTTGAAGGACAGTGCCAGTGTTATGGCCCCGTCGCTCACGCACATAGTTAATCTCTCTTTGTTGACTGGTGTCGTGCCGGATGAATGGATAAAAGCAAGGGTGGTGCCATTGTTTAAGTCTGGTGGACAAGAAATTATGGATAACTATAGACCCATTTCAATACACCCAGTCGTTTCCAAAATTGCTGAGAAGGCCGTGAACGTTCAGCTTCAACTCTATCTAAAGCAGAATAATTTATTAAGCCCTTTTCAGTCGGGCTTTAGGCAGTATCACTCAACACTCACTGCGGTGACATTCTTCTGTGATACTACCAGAAGAGGTATTGACATTGGAAAGCTGACAGAAGCAGTTTTTATCGACTTAAGAAAGGCCTTCGATTCTGTGCCACACGATGCTCTTATTGCAAAGTTAAAGAGATTTGTCATAAGGGGGAACTCTCTTGACTGGTTTTCAAATTATTTGTACAATAGAACCCAGGCAGTCAGTATTGGAAATACAGTGTCAAATCTCTTAACCACTCAAAGGGGCGTGCCCCAAGGGAGCATTCTCGGGCCAGTATTATTTACGCTATACATCAATGACTTACCATCTTGCATTCAGTTCTCCAGCACGACGATGTATGCGGACGAAACCGTGATTTATTTTACTTCATCGAATTTGTCGGAACTTGAGTTGAATCTGAATTTGGAACTAGTTAATCTCTCACGATGGTTAAATCTTAACAAGCTTATACTGAACGTGAAGAAGACAGAATGTATGGTGTTCGGTATGCGGCAACACCTTGCCTCGCAGAACAGTGACACTATCGATCTAAATATTCATGATCCACCTATTAAGAGCACGAATGCTTTTAAATATCTGGGCGTTGTATTGGATAGTACTCTGTCCTTTAACGACCATATAGAACATTTAAGAAAGAAGTTATCGAAGGTACTTGGAGTATTTTCTAGGGCGAGGCCAGTGTTAACACTGGAAGCTGCTAATCGAGTTTATGCAGCCATGGTATTGCCCATACTTGATTATTGCGATATCGTGTGGCACGAGTCCGGTCAAGGAAATGATAAAGTGGTCGAGCGTCTACAGAGAAGAACTGCGACAATAGTCTATTCCTCTATCGCGGTGGAGCTGTCTACTGATGAAATCATCACCAAGTTGGGTTGGGATCCTTTGACCAAGCGTAGAGAGGCCCACGTTGTTTCTCTTGTTAGGAAATGCATTAATAACGATGCACCTAATTATTTTAAGAATTACTTTAAGTTACGCAACTTCTATATTCATAACTATAACACAAGAAGAAGAACAAATCTTTTTCTGGAAAAAGTGAATCTTAAGTACACACAGGAATCTTTTTTTTATAAAGGGGCACGAATTTTTAATAATCTTAACAAGTCTTAAATCATAATGTATATATTTAGCACTTGCATTTATCTTTTTTTACTTGTAAATAGAATTATTGTCAGTCTTTCTATCCTTTTTAGTTTTTAACAGCAGGACCTGCATTGATAGCAGGTTTTTCTAAAACTGATGCAGTTATCCTGGATAAATATGTTATTATTATTATTGTTATTATTATTATTATTATTATTATTATTATTATTATTATAGCAGAATTCACGACTGTATGCTAACAGCTAAACTAGCTACACAGGGCGCATAGCGTAACCTGTGAGCCTTATTATTATTATTATTATTATTATTATTATTAAAAATAAAGTAAACATTGCTGGGTGTGAACACAGGCTGCTAAGTTGTTGCAGAAACATTCAAAAACTTTAAAACTCCATGAACGCGAAAACACTACTACGAGTTGTGGAGTTGCGAGTTGTGGAGTTGCGAGTTGCGAGTTGTGAGTTGCTTTGTTTATTCTTACTGATTCCGTTCTTTATTACATTTGAGGGTGTACTTTCAAATGTTTCTATATGTTGGCGCTACTCGTAGTAACGAATGGGTGAGAGAATTAAAAAACAAATCCGATGGAGAGCAACCATAGGGCTTGGTTACGTCTTTATTAAAAGTAAAAGCCACGGCACTTACGGACTAAAGTCTTCATTTCATTGTGTTATGTCGGCTACATTCACATATTATAGTGGAAGTTTTTTTTCTCTCAGACAGAATTCTACGACAATTAGCAGGGTTCGATATATGTTGAGGTGAGTCACTAGCCACCGGGCAAGTGATCTTCAAAACTCTACAAGCCCACGGCACATTTCAGTCGCCCAGATTCCTTACTGAATCAATCAGAGTTAGACGGTCTAACTCTTTCTTCACCCATATCACCCTGACCCTGACAGTAGAGCTTAAGACTGTGAAGGATCTTAATAGCTTTAATAGCTAAGCGACTGCTGGGTAATTGCTGCAGGCTTTAAGCCCATTATCGTAAATCAAATCTAAAGAACAAAATTAAGTCTTATATTTATCTTACCGAACGAGTGAAACGTTACGTAAACGTTTACGAGTGTTAGGTAAAGCAGGTCCGAAATTCGAAGCTTAGCTGTCGAAACGTTTAAATTTTAACAAACCTTGTAACTTTTAGGATACTTTTAGAGGCTTTTTGTTCTATCTTGCCTAACTTAGTAACCTGGTAATTAAACTTGGAGGTTGTGTGGTTACCAAGTCGAGTACGTGTAGTGAATGTGCAAAAGGCTGAGTGAAATTGATGGTTTGCGCCTGTTTTGGTTTAGGACAGCTCCCAGCTAGAATAATATAACAACTTCACAATGCAGTTTCAGTGGAACGAGTTTTAACGGTACATTAAAAAATAATCAACAAGAAATTTTGTACTCGTTTAACTCGCCTCGGGCGACCGGGCTAGCGGAGATGTCGAACCCTGCATTAGCCAAATTTCGCCTTTGCCTGAACGATGTATATCTAAAGCATTCACCACAACGGAAATCTTGTGAAGTGCACTGGGTGAACGTTAATTCTGACGAATTACATCTTAGATTTTTGAATTAGAATTCAACAAATATCACTTTCGCTTGCAGTTTCATATTTTCTCATAAACTACGACGGGAGCCCATAACCTCCTGACTACAGTCATAGGGTTTTGTTTTGTTTGTTTTTTTTCTTTTGTTTTGTTTTTGTGTGTGTGTGTGTGTGTGTGCTGACTACACGACCTTCCGTGCGATTTCCCGTTGTTTACTTCAGTGTATTTGTTTAAACGTAATTGTTTGTCAGGGGCTGTTGCGTTTTTGGAAATAACTTACGTTGAACATGAAACAGGTTCTGCGTTGGTGTAAACCAATTCCAACCTTTTTTTTTCATACATGGCTGGACTGGCTATGACCCACTATGAAAGAGAACATTGTGATTGTTTTCCTGAGCGGTTGGGGTTTCGCTTAAGGTGGACCGCTTATGAATTGATTTTACCAAATTGTGACGTTTACTAAACGTTGTTCAAGTTTTTGCATAGATTTTATTTACCAAAGTTGTAAGGAACCTTTTGGTTTGTACTCGATCATCGCCCTTTTAGCGGAGTGTGTCTCCGATTGATTAACTTTGTTACGCTGTCAGTTATTTAACAGCAAAACATGTTTTGAGGTCAAGTCGAAGATACAGGTTTCAATTGAGTTGAGCGTCCTTGTGTATGTCAAAAATTGGAAAATATGTCACTGTTTCCATTTACTTTGTAATCCATACGATAGGTTCAGTTGAGGACCCGGCAAGAAAAAGTAACTTGACCAACATTGAATAAAAGCACAGCACAACACATTCTCCCATGCATTCGTTAAACCGCGAGTAGCGCCAACATATAGTTAAAGAAAAAAGGGGGAGAAAGAAAAGGGAGAGCTTGAAATGTTAAAAAAAATTCGCAAAGAAACTGAGAAAAAATTCATCTTAATAATAAGACAAAAAAGGATATGATACTTTTCCCAAGAGCATTATCTACAATTTTGAGAGTACTGATGAGGAATCTACACCATTTTCCATCGCAACTGGCAACTCGCCGCTGGCAACTCCCAACTCGCAACTCGCCGCTGGCAACTCGCAACTCGCAACTCGCAACTCGCAACTCGCAACTCGCAACTCGCAACTCGCAACTCGCAACTCGCAACTCGCAACTCGCAACTCGCAACTCGCAACTCGCAACTCGCAACTCGCAACTCGCAACTCGCAACTCGCAACTCGCAACTCGCAACTCGCAACTCGCAACTCGCAACTCGCAACTCGCAACTCGCAACTCGCAACTCGCAACTCGCAACTCGCAACTCGCAACTCGCAACTCGCAACTCGCAACTCGCAACTTGCAACTCGCATGTCGTAGAATTTTGTCTTGAGAGAAACAAAACTTCCACTATGATATGTGAATGTAGCCGACATGACACAATGAAATGAAGACTTTCGTCCGTAAGTGCCGTGGCTTTTACTTTTAATAAAAACGCAACCAAGCCCTATGGCTGCTCTCCATCGGATTTGTTTTTTCTCTCACCCATTCGTTACTACGAGTAGCGCCAACATATAGAAACATTTGAAGGTACACCCTCAAGTGTAATAAAGAACGGAATCAGTAAGAATAAACAAAGGGGGGAAAAACAACAGGGAGGAACTTCAGATGGTTTAAAATCTCCGGGAAGAAACGAGATTGAAATTCAGCTTTAAAATGAGACAAAATAGGATACGATACTTTCCCAGCACCAATTTACAATTTGAGAACGCAGTCAAATAATACTGTTGAGAAACCGAATCTGCAACTCGCAACTGGCAACTGGCAACTGGCAACTGGCAACTCGTAACTCCACAACAGGCATTCTTCCCACACCCGGAAAAAAAGAGACTTTTTGTGCCCGAAATGCGGGGGGTTTGTGAGGATCAAGTGCTAATGGGTTGAGAGAATTCTCGAAAATACAAAGGAACAAATATACTTTAATATACCACAACAGATCAAGTCCAGTCTAAATAAGAAACTAAGTCCTGGTGAGGTTTTGTTGACATTTTTCTGCTTCCACATGCTAAAAAACGCACCAATAAACACGTTTACGTACGTTTACATTAAGGCAAGTTGGATATTTTAGTTAGCGACTACAACATGTTTCATTTTTCTAAATTGAGTATTGGGCAGCAAAAAAATTTTAGAGCACTCACATTTTAAAGTTCAAAAAACAGGAAAAAAAAGGATTGCGCGAGAGATAACCATGAATAAAATCTAAGACGATTTACAGCCCGGTTGGGGGAATAAAACTCACGAACCCGAGGACGTAACTGAGCGCTTTTAGCGGCTTCTCTAATAGGAGCGCTTCCCTCGAGGGGGCTACGAGGTATATGTCCTCAGATACTTTTAAAAAAAATTATGTTTCTGAAATGGGTAAAAATGCGCCCAAAACAGTACACGAGCTTGTCAAAATACAATAAAACAGCCTTTATGCTTCTTTTTCCTTATCCCGAACTCCATGACAGTTGGCAGTGTTGCTTTGGATTAGCTCTGTTTGCTGGGACAGAAAATAATATGCTTTCACTTAGGTTGAATTTGGCCACAGGAGTGGCTGTTAATTTTTATGGAAACTGGAAAATTCCAACTAGTACTCAAAATAATATCCCAGCAAAGGTGAGGGCAAACCCACCCAAAGGCAAAAACAAAATAGAGAGAGGGAGAGGGGGGACCAGCTTCTCGGGAGCACCAGTCGGAACCTTGTGTGCCCAAAGCCGATTTAGTCTCGAACGCTTACGAAAAAGCACCGAGCATTTCCGATGACAACATAGGGAATCAAATGGTTCGGAAGATGGGATGCACTGGGAGTGGAGGGATTGGCAAAGACGGCCAAGGTCGTGCTGAGCCTGTTATGGCTTTAGGCACTGATGGAAAGTTTAGTCTAGGTTGTATCCCACCCAATGGGCTGAAGTGTCGAAAAACTATGTTCTAAATTCTTTTGTCATTTATTAGTGGTCGTGATCGGGACATGAAGTTCTCTAATGAGCTGTCTCAAGAGAAGAGAGCCCTTGTACACAATATTCTAAACAATATGGGTTGAAGCACAGATCATATGGTAAAGGCGAAGACATGTACTTGATAGTCAGCAAGGAATGACACTTACCTGTTTTCCCAGTGAAAGGCAAGTTTAAAAAATCTCATATTTTCCCATTAACAAATTAGCTTTTTTGTTGAACCAGATGGTCTAGCAGCCCATTATAAAAACAAGCTCTGTGGGTGATAATAAGTATCAACTACTTTGATCTACTTTGCCAAGTGACCTAGGCCTCTTGTTATGGATTACATTAATAGAAGAGAGTTATATCAATTCCTAAAATTTATCTCAATGGAATTTAAGCTAGTATTTTACTTACTTTAGATATAACTTACTGTTACTAATTTTCGCAGCAACTTAACTTTGCAAAAATCGGAGAGACAAATTAAATGATTTGACAAATCAAACTATAAGTACTTGCGACATGGTCACAAAATATTGATCACTGCCTACTACCAGTAACTAAGGCGTGTTCCCTACTTCAAAAGACATTGAAGGGGGCTGGTATAGTTATCAGAATTAGTGTTTGGGTTTAAAACTCATTTTGCAGTGTGTTTGTTATCATTAGAGCACACAGTGGGATTTTTTGTCATCTGGGAGAAGATGACGACAAACTTTCCTTGAGTGATGAGTTTTCTGGCTAGTCGATCTGGCGCAGAGCCTAAATTTGTGTAATGTAAACATGTTGCTGAATGTTGTGTAAATGTAAGCCATCTGAGGTTAACATCATTTGCATTTGTCATGAAAGACATGCTGCATCCTTGGTATTTGTTAAGTAGTACAGCAGGGTGCACCAAAACCTATGTCCGATTGTCCGAGACAATTAGAAAATTGATTCAGATAAGTTAATCTTTCACAGGACTTGTCCATGTGATGAGCGATGAGTGATCATCACTCATACTTGAACAAGTACTAGTGTATCTCTCCCCTGTAGACAATCAATGAAATAATAATAAAGAGAGAAACTTCAGCAAAAATTGGCTTGAAACTGCAGGTCAGTGGATTGGCGGAGGGGAAAAAGAAAAGCCAAACCACAACCACATTCTTTCCAGTGGTTTTCTGAAGGACAAGCACTTCACTAACATTTAGTTGTTGAAAAGTAACAAGACGTTCTTTTGGCCTCGGCTGTTCCACTCATTTTGTGAGCATTCTGCATTGCTTAGTTATGCAGGAACAGAAACAGGAGAGACAACTGGGGACAAGTTAGGTATACCAATACACAACGGCATTTCAAATGGTACATTGTATGTGGAATGTAATGAATGATAAGAAAGACGGCATGCATGGTGGGAGTGAACGGGTCAGAGAAGAAAAATGAAATTTATTTGTCTTGAAAAGCAAATGTAATATGCAAACAGTAACAACAGGCACAGATCAGTGTCAAGTTTCACATTTATTGCAAGTTAATTTATTTCGAACTGAGTTGTTTGTGCAAACATGTCCAACTAAAATTCCCCACGTGGGGCACGCACGGACGATCAAAGCCCCACCTCATCTCATGGTCCCCCACCCGGGCATAACATTGGTAGCTGCATAATTTTCATAAAGTATTACCTTTCAAGGAATGGTAAAATTGTTCATCATATTACCAACACAACTTTCTTGAACTTACATCCACTAAAACTCAAAATTGGCTGCTTGAACTTGCACTTACATGTAAGAACTTAATTCTTAAATGGCCAACATAGCAAATTAATAAATAAAATTAAAGAATTTTTAGTCAAACATGATATCATCCAATTTCTCAAATGCTTGACATCTGCAAAGAAGCAGAGTCTTTAATATAGACAATGACAACACAGGTTCCAACAGCCTATAAAACATTGTTACAAAAACACAATATCATTCACAGTTTTTCTTGCAATGTAAATTAGTTTTGATAGACAGCGGAGGATCGAGTAAAACAAGCTGAAATCATGAAGGTCATTTAAGATTGTTTACCTTCCAATATCTTTCAAACAAGAATACTGTATTCCACTAAAATGTTGTTAGACTCTTTATATTTAAATACTACAGTTTTCAATGGCAATCCCCAGACTTAATGTTGCTAGCAATTACTGCAACTAAACAGTGTCAAAAGAACTGAAGACGCAGCTATGCAGCTGTACCTGACGATAATTGTTTGTATTCACCTTCCTAATTAGTAGCTTCTCCTTTGAATGACAAACTCGAAGGAATTCAACTCTCCGCTTGAACAGTCGTTGATCCACTGTTATTCACAACGTTGATTTCATTTGTTCATTTTGATCCAAACATCTTCATGCAAGGCTCCAAAACATTTCTTGGCACGAAATCTAATCCAAAAGGTACAATTGCCTGCCTTTTGTTTTTTAAATGCTTTTATGTCCTCAAACTACGCACGAATGCTCGCCAAATGAATGTTTCAATCGTCAGCAACCGATTACTTTCCAAATGGCGCCTCCGCTAATGTTACATGGGTCACACGATTCAAATGAAAACTGCTGACCACTGAATGCAGACGCATTGGTTCCGGGCTCTTTTAGACAGGAACTACAGAACTTGTTTTCAGTGGACGAATTACCACAATATCTTTTGCTTTTTCTATCTATTTCCGAAATAAAAAAATTGCGTTCATAATTAAATTGAGATCGAAGAATACAATAGAAATGATACGTGAGTTCCTGCAGTTTAGAGGTAACTCCGCCTTCAACCCCCAACCACCCAAAATAAGATGTTGCAGCAAAGTAAAAATTACAATAATAAAGTAATGAATCCGTTAAGGAGTTATCCCAACTCCCTCAAAACCTCTTCTTGCAGAGTTAAACTGGACTTTAACTCCGAATTGGAGTTATAATAACTCCAACAGCGTAACTCCAATTAGGGGTTAACTTAACTCTCCTAAAGAATAGTATAACTTTGAAGTTGAGCATATATTGAAAAAGTTTGTAATAATGAAAAAGTATGGCACCCCATACTTTTTCCAGCTTCTTCGCTCAAAGGCACCACGACAATTTTAATGGTGTTTGTTTAATAATTTTACCTATACTACTGCGTTTAATTGCCTTGTTTTCAAGCAATTATAGCATTCCAGGCGTGCTCAGTCCGTCTACTTCTAGTGTAAATGTAAGCAGCCGAACATCACGATCCTACGGCTCCATCTTGGGCATGCGCAGTGGGAGTTTCTAGAGAAGTAACAGTGCCTCGAACCTCTACATCCCTGGTACCACGCCTCCTCAACTCTTTACGGCAGGATCTGGGTACACACGAAGTATCTTAGTCGACGAACAGTAAGTTGAAGTGGTGAACTGTGAAGAGACTGATTATTTGTCAACTTTAAGGGGTGATTGTAGGAGATGTACAAGCGCGTTAGCGTTCAGTACAGCGGACCCCTGCCTTCGGTCAACCCGTTAATAAGGTTGACAACAAGTTAAAACCTTCTTCTATATGTAAACGCAATATAGATTTCAGTTCTTGTTATTAATGAACCTGGTACTCTTGATTGGATGCTCAAAACAAAGATTTCTTCGTTCATTTTCCTAGGTGGTGTCTGGAATTGAAAAGGTTAATTTGTTGATAAATATTACGTCAGCAGAAATCCGCTTATTCTCTTTCGTATTCTCTTTAGTTTTTTCAAGTTTTCTCGGAAGATGCTGTCGCCTTTCTTTCGTGCCTCCATTATTCTTTCTTTTCCGATATGCAAGTTAGGCCAAACTTATATACATATAGGCGTGAATGATACTACAAAATATCTAAATGATAGCGCCATAATAAACGGAAAATTTGGTTCGCTTATCATGGCGCTATCATTTGGGAATTTTCAAATATTAGTCACTCGTACATATTTACATAGCGCTACACAGTTACTCCAATTTCTTATTTTGAATTACAACCTTATATATATGTTCACCCATTAATAGGACCAGAAATTCATGGCTCGTTAGTGAGTGGAATTACGACGTTCCACTGCAGATAGTTCTTTTTTATGGAGGTCCATTTTTAAATACCAAACTTTAAAATTGCGTTGTTTTTAGAGTTAATTGTACCACAGTACAAGTAGGTCATGATATAGCAGGACATAAACCAAAACTCCTTGTGGCCAACACCCGTTAGTGATTATGTCAAACCGATGTGTTAGAAGCTGGTCGCTCAGGAGATTTTTATGCTCATTGGCTGGTTCGAATCCCTAGTGTAAGAAGCAACCTGACTTCTGTAAGAGAAAGTCTTATATGACAGGTAACTTTAGGCTACGTAGTGTTAATTAGAAAACGTGAGTGGATACGAGTTAATTTACAGACCTTCTTATTTTGCGTTGTGAAGATATATGAAAACGGCATGTTATTGGTCGTGTTTCTAATTAAGGCAGGAAAAGTAAGCATGGGAATGAAATACATACCCAACTTCATGTAACAGTCCAACCACACTAGAGGTTTTTGTACTCGTTTTATTGAAAGTTTCAAAACTTCATCTTATATTAGTGAATAGCCAGTATCCTTTAAGCAATGGATTTTTGAGGAATCATCTCATTTGATACAAAAACTACAATTTTGAAATGAAAACAAAATATCGATTAACACTTAAAATTCCTGAACGTGTTACAAGGATCATCATCATGATGTTCCACCTAATAAAGTTTAGTGATAAGGAAAAGTATGACATCTTGAACCGGATAGGTTTATTCCAATTACGTTTCGAGGTTGTCTGATTTGAGTGTAACCCACCCAATTACAACCTCGTTTTAGAGTAGTCAAGTCCAAGACTAAAAAATGCTAGTAAGGTGGTAAGTTAATGAATCGTTAATTAAATTGTTGATTTCCTTGGGAATAGAAAGCATATGGAACACCATACTTCAGTTGTACGTAACGGTTAACTGAGTGGTTGAAGCAAATAGTTTGGTTAAGGGCCGGTTTACACAGCAATTTTTAATGCGAATTTAGCGAGATTGTGACAAGTTCGACAATAAGACGTCTGACAAGTTTATGCTCACATACTCCATGAAATCACCGTAACATGGTAACAAAAACGCTACTAGTTTTCACGGACCATTTGTATTCGCACTTAAAATTGCTGCTAAAATCGCATGAAAATCGCCTGTATAAACGGCCCTTTAGAACTCTTAAAGAATTTTTCTGCAGTCAAATGGTCTACGATGTCAGCCGTTTTCAACCCTAACCATCTGTGGGTGGGCGTCTATGGGGTTTTGGTCAAGGAGACGGTTGACACTTAAGAAGGGCAGTCAAGTCAAGACAAAGGATTTCTGTTGGACTTTGAGCACGACGTTTCAGAATTTCATTTCCATGTTTGATTGGTTGATTATCGTTTTGATCCTTTTGATTCTGAAATGTCTGAGTTCAAAGCCCGAAAAACAAACACAAAACAAGACTAAGATTTGTATTGCTGTATATTGGCAACCACATTGCACCTATGGACAGCGTTAGTAATGCTCGAGTCCTTTCGTGTGAACGTCACAATTTACGAATTCGATCACACACTCATTTATTTAATCACATTCTTACCCTGGGAACGAACTTGTCGTCAAGTTCACTTGAAGTTCATGAGAACACTGTGTCGGGTGATTGTTGCTTGAAAATTGATGTTTAAAGATGTACCTTTGCCGACCAATGACTGAACAGAAAAATTCTTGGTAGATTCCTCCATTACAATGGTAAGCACTGACAAATACGGAGTAGTTTAGAATAGTCAATGTCAACTTAGAGATGTGTATGTTTTTAACCTTTATAGAGAGAGCTTTATTTGTAGGAATAAATTGTAAAATATTATGCATTGAATTGTTGTTTACAAAGGCACTTCGAGAGAAAACCTTGTAGGAAATCGCCGTGAAACGGGACCCTAACGAATTTCTGGAAGTTGTTGGGCTACCGCTTGTTTGGTTGGTTGTTCAGTTCGCAAAGGCTAAGCGCACATCTTGTTAAAGCATCCACTAGAAAGTGATGGTTATGAGTTGTCATTTCAGCAGCAGCAGCGCTAACAACAGCGTCAACAACCTGTAATGTTCCCATTCCACAGAAAGAAATATTTGACTAAAAGATGAAATATTATCAATCCATATTGCAGTACTGTAAACTGTACTGCAATAACTAATACAATGCGTGTATTTATTTCAGTAACAAATATCTACTGTAATGCATAACAAGTCGCGTTTCTCTTTGTTCCTAAGGAGCCTTTTCCTCGCATTGATCATTCCTTTTACAGAGGTAGATAAACTCGGTCACTATAAAGACCTTTCTGAGCGTCTAAAAATGATCCCTTACCGTTTCAACACTGTCCATTTAGGTCCACCCTTCTTTGCCTAATCTTTTCAGAATTTTGTGTGTGTGATTTTCCACAGCTTAATTTAGGTGGCTTCTTAATACGGAAGGCTAGATTGACTTTCTTTTTTTTACTTTTGTTCTAGCCACAAGTGAAAGCTTTTATCTTCTACTCGAACAAATCTACAGCTTGTAAAAGCTCGTGAAGCCTCTTTGCTCTGTTTTCAAGTTGCGCTGCGTTCTTTGTACCCCTTCCTTTTCTTGCCTGTCAGTAGTAAAGTGGGCCCACCTAGCCCAAATTCCCACGGTAATTTGCATACACACCCCCTGTTCTGGCTTCTCATTGGTCGAGAGGTTGTCATAGCAACCGGGGTAGGAAACCACTGACCGGCAGGAAAAAAGGGTGGCGGGCTCAGGGGAACCGGATGTCACGTGAACGGAAGCCACCGGATCTGGAAGTCACGTGACCGGAACCGGAAGTGACGTCATGGCAACCGGAAGTGGGGTGGGAAACCGCTGATCGGTGGGAAAAAGGACGGCGGGCTCAGGGGACCGGAAGTCACGTGATTTGAAAGGGAAAACCGCTGACCGGGTGGAAAAAAAGGATGGCAGGCTCAGGGTGACTGGAAGTCGTGTGGTTTGGGGTGGGAAACTGCTGACATGGTGGAAAAAGGGCTCAGACAAAGAAGACGCCATGTTGGAAACAAATGATTTTTATTCCAGACTGGGTGTTACAAATGGGAACGCGGACCCGTCCCCCAGAGATAGACTCCAAACAGGTGACCGCGTGGGGCGTGGATCCAAGGTGAAGAAGAAGAGGTCCTGTAGGTCCCCGATAATCCATTTCCTTTTGATGAGTGTTCCTTTTCATGAGTGTTCCTTTTTTATGAGAGTTCCATTTCCTTTTGGTGAGTGTTCCCTTTGATGAGTTGCATTTCATTTGTTTAATGAGTGTTCCTTTTGATGAGTGTTCCTTTTGAAAATATGAGTGTTCCTTTTGATGAGGGTTTCATTTTTCCTTTTTGATGAGTGTTCCATTTCCTTTTGATGAGTGTTCCTTTTGATGAGTTGCATTTCATTTGTTTATGAGTGTTCCTTTTGATGAGTGTACCATTTTGATTTCCATAAGGTTTCATTTGTGTTAGAATAGAAAACTTTTCACGATTAAATGCTCTCAAAAAAAAGTGATCAAGGACCGATTCCAATTTTTTTTATGTTCCAATCGTCTCACCAACAATTTTGAGGGATGTGGAATACGAGAGGGAGAATAGTGTGAAGGAGGGGTGATGGCAAGAAGGCGACTATGCATTTCATTTGATGAGTGTTCCACTTTCTTTTGATGAGTGTTCCTTTTGATGTGTGTTCCTTTTTTAACTATGAGTGTTCCATTTGATGAGTGTTCCAATTTTTATGATGGGTTGTTCCATTTCATGGCCAAAGTTCTCATGGAGGAGGAGGTTGACCTCTGCCGTGAGGTCCTCGATCGATTTGAAGAAGGCGACGAGAGCTGTCATAACGAAGAAGACAAGATCAGCATGACGTGGTGTACTCTTAGGAAACCGTGTGAAGAGAGGGGTGCCAATGAAGGACCATATCATCGATAACCGTAAGGGTATGTGTGAAAGGTGGAAGGATCCACGACTCTCTTGTCGTACACCAATTGGTAAAACTTGGAATCGGGGAACCGAGGAAAAAAAGGCTTACCGCTATCCGTAGGTGTTGCTTGCTTGACTGCTTGTTGGCTTGAGAGTGAAAACGGGGAGTGGAGGCGGTTTTTTATAGAGACCCAAAGGTCACTTGGGAGGGTGGAAGGACCAATCATCAACCAGGGCATAGGGTGTCCCTAGGAGGGGGTAGGGACCGGGGTGGGGGGACCCCCCTCCCCCCTCCCCTAGGTTTCCCATGATGCTTAGCGTACGTCTGGGTATAAAACCCTAGAGAGGCCCCGGGACGTCACTCCTAGCTTTGAGTTCGTCCTTAGTGACTTTTGTCGGTTGCTCTGAGGAAAAAAATGTCCAGAACCAGAAGATCGTTGGGCTGTCTGTGCAGTGTCATCAATGTCGGAGGAGAGGAGAGTTTGAGAAGGAGAGTGCCAAGGGAGAGAACGCATGTGGAGAGAGTAGCCTTGAGGATGCACGAGAGAAGACAAGAGACGTGGCGCCCGTTAAACAGGGAGCACGTGGCGGCCTTCTTAGAAATGTTTTTATTGGCCATGGTGTACGTAGAGAATGCCCACCGCACGGGTCAACAACACCGTGTGATTACCAAAATGTTGAAGAAGGCCCTCGTCAAACGGGTCATTCCATTTATTGACCGTCGCCTTGTCTGGACCCTGGATGAGTCTATGTGGCCCATGACCATGGAGCATTTTAAGGAACTTGACCAGTACCTAGTCAACAATCCTCCTCGTGTGCGTGCGAGCCACCGGTGGCAGAATATTATTTATTTTTTTAACGAAGTGGAGCGAGAGCGAGATTCGCAGCGCCGGGAAGAATTTGAGGCACGGCAGAGAGAAATCAGACTAAACCAAGTCCGTCGTGTGTTGTTTTTCTGAACATTTTATGTGGACCTTGTTTTTTAAATACATTGTGAGTCAAGGCTGCTGTGAGTCAAGACAAACTATTTATAACAAGCGTGCAAACTCAGTGTTGTCAGTTTTTTAAAATTTTTAAATTAAAAGAGTTGATGTTACAATGAATTGAGTGTCCGTGTCCATCTCTTGCCACGCTGCAGGGCGCGCACCTATTTACAATTGAAAAAAATAAAAAATAAAAATTGGAAAAAAGCTATGTACAATTCAAAAAGTAAAAAACTAAAAATTGAGAAAAAAAAGAGCTATGTACAATTGGAAAAAATAAAAACTAAAAATTACAAATGAAAGTCTTCGAGCTCCAGGCGTAATTGATCAATGTTCTCGGGTAGACAAAAGGTGCGGTTGAATAAGGCTTGAATTTCTGCTCGGGTTTGACTGTCTAGATCTCGGGATCCTACGATAGCACTGCTTTGATGAAGGGTGGGCCCTTTGGGACCCCAAGGGACAAATTGACTGCCAGTGACCAGGGTGGTGGCATTCTCGTTGACCTGGTAGTAATGGTCGGACCGGTACCACGATTGACTGGGTATGTCAAAGAGGTAGACTTGTTTGCCTTGATCCATGGCTAACTGCACGGTCCAACCTGTGCCCCCTTTCACGCGTTTGCCGTCCTTTTCCAAGATGCCAAAAGCGTAGATCGTATGCGCTTTTTTGGCAATTTGATAATTGCGTTGTAGCAATTGAAGCGTGTAAAAATGACTGGGCATCCGTTTCCCTAGTTTCTCAGCTGCCTGGTGAAGATGTGGGTTGGCCAGCATGAGGACTTCCACGGTGGACGGTGTGATGAATTGGGCTCGGGGATGGTTGGGGGGTACCAGGACTTCCACTTGCATGCCAAACTGTTTGGCCATTTGTTCGACCAGTTCGTCGGTGCCTTTGGCTCCCCTGGTGTACACCACATGCCCATGACCAATTTGGAGTTCCAAGGCATCGACATCTTGTTCTCCGATCATGTCGATGTCGGGGACCATGCGTTGGGAAAAACGTACCCGGTGTCAGGACCTACAATGGCTAGAATGTCGGCTTGAGGCAACCCTAAGGCCAAAGCCAAATCAATGAGGTGGTGATGTCGGCACTGTTGGAACATGAATCCCGCTGCCAGACCTCGTTTGACACGTTCGAACAGATAGTCGTCGTCTGAGGCAAAGTCGTCCCGCTTGAGATCTTGGTAGTAGTCCATCTACTTTGAATGAAGACCCAGGGAACGAGGGGCCGTCTTATATAGGGACAGCTGACCAATGGGAACACGAGAGGACCTTATAGGGTCATGACAAGCTGACCAATGAGAACACGAGAGGTCCTTATAGGGTCATAAAAAGGTGACCAATGAGACCCAAGGGTCCAGGGTATAAAAAGGCATGGGCGGTGGGGGTGAAAACAACCTTTAGCAGGATGTCCGTCGATGTGTCTCCAGTTCGTTATCCCGGTCGGAAGAGAAAATCAACCCATCCCCCTGTGGGGAAGAAGAAGAAGGCCATTCAACCTATGACGCCCGAGGACTGTGACCCTGTGATACGCGAGGTGGTGGAAGACACCCGAGCCGCGGTGGAAGACATGATGAAAGAATTGAATGACATGGTGGAGCAATCCGTCCAAACACCACCGCTGCCACCTCAATTCACCCTGACGACCGTGTATGACAATGCGGAGGACTTTGCTCAAGCGAAAGCTGACAGTGAAAGAAAGGTCAATGCATTCCCCCTAGCTAGTTCGGTGGACACTATGGTATGCCCTTGCCATGACGTGCGTTTGGAGGCACGAGAATCTCAAAAGGGATGGAAGTATGTGAAATGTCCCATCCAACCGTGTTTGCTGTTTTGTGGGCAAGATCAAGCCCTTGAGTATATGAAAGCCGTGTCTAGTCAACCTCATCCAGAAGTGTTGGACATGTGGCGTTGTTTGCAGTGCTTTTGCCGTGAACCAGCCACGCTTCAACAGAGTCATTCCACCCAGAACCCCGATCGATTGTATGTGACCTGTTCCAAGAAAAAGTGCCACTTCTTCCGGTGGGCCGATCAACCGTTGGGTCCCAAGTACTGGAGTTGGTTTCATGACCATCCCCCTAAAAAAGCCGACCCACTCGCTGAACCGCCTTTGCCCAGCCGTGATGCTGAGGGGTATCCCAAGCGGGGTTATGACATCCCAGGACCTCCACCCCGAGTGAGACGTCCAGAGGACGTGGAACAAGAACGTCCCCTGACAGACTATGAGAAACAGTTGCTGCGAGAAATTCAAGATCTCAAGAACCGTCAAGAGGTGATGGTGGCTCCAGTTCCACCGCCCCCTAAGTACAGTGATAGTGTAGAGAACTGGCAGAAAAGCCTAGACACTGTAGCTAATGACATGCCAGAAAGTGTAAAGAACTGGTATGACCGTACTGGTCTCTTTTAAGAAAATGTATAAAGGAGTACGAATAATTTTTTTTTATTAGTGTGACCATGGAGTCTGTGTGGATGTGTTATGCGTGGGAGGGTCTCTTGTCTCTGGTTCAATGGCAATGCCATCAATCCCTTTGCCAAGTATTATATGACCACCAAGTAGGCGAACCAATCCCCATTCCCCCTTGTCCCGAGGACACGCATCCTCTCCAAGTGTTTGAAGAAACCCACGTGGATCTCAACCTGTATCGATGGGTGGTGTTTGTCTTATGGTTAAAAGCCCATCCGAAGGCCTGGCGATGGTATCGAATCACTGGGCAAAAAGCTAAATTTTAGTGACATTTAAGCAAAATTAAACAACTCTTAAATCCAGAGTTAAATTTAAGACATGTTTAGGATACCTAAATGTGACTTAAATAGATACTCTCATTTAAGCTGAGTATAAGCATTCTTAAATATCAATTAAATCAGGGTTGATTTTTAAGTCATGTTTAAGTTCTTTTAAGTTACATTTAAATCTGTTGCAAAATTTAGGTAAGTTTTATGCGACATTAAATCTTATTAAATATTATTAAAGATTTAAGGTCAATCTTAAACTGCACCTAAATACAATATTAAATTTATTGGAAGATTTTTGATGTGTTTAAGACAACTTAAACATACATACATGAACTTTTTTGATTTATCCAAAATCTCTTTTTTAAATTGTGACCATCTGCATTGTTATTAAGTTTTGAGACTTGGTAATTTAAAATTTTGGGTAGGATTTGTCAAAGGTGAACTATCAATTTTTTGTAGGAATAATTAACAATTATTCACCAAAGTGGAGGTGAATAGTGGTGGATATCATCATATGTACTGAGGCAAGGAGCGGCGAGGTAAATATCCACCACATTCAGTGACACTGAGGTGAATAATTGTTTTATTAGATACGTGTACCACACAGAGTGAAAAACTAGCAGACTAAAACATCACTTTCAGTAAACAAAGCTATGAACAAAGGCAGTTTGTTTCTTTTTAGCTGCTAGGAGGTGACTAGTACACTGTACTTTGCTAATCACCACCGAGTTAACTAATCAGCGGGTGCAAAAAGCACTTTTCGCTTCTGTGTGGTATAAACTAATTATTCATATTGGATTCTCTGGCAGAAGCCTTGCACTAAAATCAAAAACATTGCTAGCATACATTGTATGCACATCAAGCAATTTATAACTGAATGACATGTAAGCAGTGTAAACTTCAATAGATAGTGAGCCACATTCATCATTTTCCCATATTGATATTTATTGATACTACAAAGTTATTCATTTTGAAATGCCTTCTTATTTGAGAAAAAAAAACATTTTCTGAAGCTAATGGTTTGAAAGCTAACAACATGCAACATTAATCTAGAGAAATACTCATTCAAATGTCATTTCACCTGGTTCAGTTAAAAAATGTAAGAAAATATAACAAGATCTGTTGTCATAATCAATCTTCTCAGTGTTTCACTAAATGGGAAAATTTAGAAAAAAATAACACTGAGAAGATTGAAGCAGATTTCTGAAGGTTCTCTACGCGTATTTTTGATTTCGGGTTAAGGTGGACTTTTTTCAAAACGTGAAAACTAGTGTCCAGGTCAGCGCAGTCTGAACGCTGACTATGTCCCTTCAATAGATGAAGGTTCTGAAATGAAAGCAATAATGTATGTGTAGTCAACTCTCTCTATTTTCAGGGGATTGCCAACCTTATTTTTGGCAGTACTGTATTTCATGTTTGCATGTTGCAAAGCATCCTTTGTTTGGAATTACTAACAACCCAGGCCAAGTCACTTCTTAGAAGAATGTACAGTGAAACCTCGATTTAACGAAGTGCCAAGTGACTGATGAAATTTGCTCGTTATATCGAGGTCCTGTTCCATACATTTTACTGTAACTTTGGACGGGCTTGACAATATCGTTTGTTAAACCGAGGACTTCGTTATATAGAGGTTCGTTAAATCGAGGTTCCACTGTACTGTAGTCACCCTTGACTGGCATCTGTTTCCCTGACTGATAAGCAATCATACTGACATTGTCACAAATAGATTACAGCTAGAGTGTAAATGATTAAGGCTACCATTTAAACATATACATGTATGATTGTTTGCTAACACTTTGAGAAAATACATGTACACCAAATTTCAATTTTAAGTTACTTTTTACATGCCCTTTTGTTTTATTATCTTCCTTACAGAAGCGGTCTCGGTTCATCTATAACAAGATGATTGAAAAATAAGTGACACAAGGTTTCATCGTCAGTGAAGAGTATGTATACACTGTTCTCTTTTTTAACCAGTTTTAACCAGTGTAGAGTAATAAAACCTTAAATGCTCCATGAGAGATTGTCGAGTAAGAATTAAGTACTCTTTATTCCACTCCACTTTTTCTGGGAAGGGCCATGAAGTTGAATGCGCATGTTCTTGAATATCATTACAAGGACTTGGCCATTTGAAGCAGCTTTTCAGTGTTCCAAACTACCAAAGCTGCACACTTAGAATAATTGTAACAGGTCTCGACAAAACCCCCATCTGGTCGTCCAGGACAAGTAGATTTTCCTGCCGGACAAGCAACTTTTCATACTCTCTTGCCCGATGGGCAAGGGCCCTGGCAAACCACCAAAAAAAATTGGGTGCCCAGCTCTTAAAAGCTTTCGTAATAGCAAAGTTATACAAGCTGTACATGTATAAAGGCAACAGTTAGTCACCTGTGATATTCCGCCTTTGCTAGAGCACAACTCTGACTGCTATGTAACAAAATATTTTGCTTTTTTGCAGCCCACAGTCAGAGGCAAACCAGGTTGTTTTCACCAAAATAAAGGAAATTTTGAAAAAAGAGCATGGTGGAGAAAACTGCAAATGGACAGACCTACAAATGGAAGGTACAGTTGTATGAATCAAGTTTTTATTCAGAATCAGTTAGTAGAACAATAACATTACAGTCAAAATACTCAGCGCGTGTGACCTAGAATTCTGGAATGAACAGGTAACATTATTCATTTCAAACAATCAAATTTAATTTGAGTACTGTTGATTTGTTTGGTTAATTTTTGACAGGTTCATGTGTTCATGGTTGGATGATGTACAGTATTCAAATTAAATTTGAATGTTTGAAATGAATGTAATCCATTCACAGTTGAACAAAACTGTTCTGGAATTCTAGGTGGCATGCGCTGAGTAGTTTTACTGTAAAATAACATTACACGCAAGAAGGCCTCAGTGTAACTACAGAAGTAGCTTAAATTTTGGTCTCAAATTATTATTTAATATGTCTTTGTTTCCTTTTTTTGAGCTGTTGATAATTATTACATGTATGTGAAATTTTTTCAACCTTTGATTAATTCAGTATCCTTTCCATACAAATCATCGCCCACATGTACATGTATGAGGTAGTATTAAAAATGCTAGAACAAAACAAGTTATTGTTAAACTTATTGTTAAGGATACGTATTTCTGTCTGTCTATTTTTTAGGATATTTTATAATTTTTTTTCTAATTCAACAGCTCAGTTCTATCGCTACTTCAAAACAATCAAGGAGCGAGAGCAAAGAATAAGAAAAGGAAAGAATGAGGCGCACAAAGAGAAGTGCAAAAGGAGCAGACGTTTGCTTAATGTAAGGCCCAGTTAATGCTTTCTTCTCTTAGTGCTAATGTGCATAAACTTTACTCACTACACCCACTTTTAGTGTTACATGCATAGCGGTTATTCACATGTATCAACATCTGTCTTTCAACATGCTTAACAAACACCAAAGATATAAATTTGCCAATCGCCGCCCATTACCTTGTCAGCTCATTTGTATGGAACCAACATCAAAATGTATCGGGTAACTTTGATTGGCTTATTTCAAACAGCAAAGAAAGAATGAAACAAAAACAAGTATAGCTATGCATGTAGTAATAACACTGAAGGCTGGTGTAAAGTGATTTTGGTACTTGTAGAACATGATATTTGCAATGTTGTCATTAGCAACCCTCCAAGTTACATGTAAGACCATTTTTGTTGCCATGGCTACTAAAATTTTGGAGCTAGTGACTAAATTAAACCAAAGTTGCCAGCCTGGCAACCAAAATTGAGAAGCAGGATTTAAAGCATGAGCTTAATTTGGCGTTTTAAATTTTTCACTGGCAACCAAACTTGAGCAGTCGGTTGCCAGATGGCAACTAAGGAGAAAAAAACTTGGAGGGTTGATTAGTGTCTTTTCTCCTCTGTAATGGTTCAGCCGATAAGCACAACATCTGAATTCAAGTTGTGTCCCTCATTCATCAACATACTTACCACACATGCATGTTCCTGTACAACTTTGAGATTGTTGTTGAATTCTTATTTTTATTCTACATGTATTTTATAGAAATTGGAAAGAAGTACATCTGCATACCAAATGGTAAAAGAATCTATGACGCCAAGGGAGCGACAATGCACGAGTGAAATTTTGTATGTGGACTACATGAGTAGCGAGGAATCAGAATATGAAGACCAGGAAGATTTTGTAACAGGCGAAAAGCAAAAGAAGCTGACTAAATATGTAACCAAGCGGCTGCCATGGGAGAGGACTGCTCTTACCAATATTAAAAAGCCAAGCTTGATCGGATTCATCGAAACAATCTGACACCACATGCAAGGGCCATGGCCAAACCAAGGAATGCTGGCCATGTTTCTGAGCGACCTGCCCCTGCTGGCCCACTGTGGGCTGTAAGAAAAGACACTGTTACCGATTAATTAGCCTCGTTGTGAACATTGTACCACTTTTATCCCTTGCTTTTTTAGTTTTCTATTTAATATTGATGTACAGGTGTTTGTATTTCAACTTTGTATTTGATGCACGAGTATTGTTTTCTTTTTATAAGTTTCGTCAATTAAATTATAAGGCATGCTCAATTTCAAAATACATGTAAATACAGATCAGCAACATTCATTTTTATTAAGGTTAGGTTAGGAAATTGGAATTAATTTATCCAGTTAATAAATGAAACTTGAGAAAAACATAACTCTGTAGTATCTTTGTGTGTGCGTCACATACTAACTGGTGGGATGGTGACTTTTCATTCTGTCTTTCACAAGTGGCAAGGTCAGCCAAAATATTGATGCAACTACCCTTGGAAAGCAAACTTAGAGGGCTGCTCTATCAGATGTTAGCCTGGAACTTGAAATGGAAGTGACATTTCAAAACAATTAAGCTCCTGAGGGACAGAACTTGATAATATACCACAAGATCAAAAGCCACGAAAAGGCAAAAACCAGCAAATAGATTATACAGAAAGTTTAAAAAAGCAGCATTCTTATAAGCTTTTTCTTTTATTAAACAGCACTTAAATGTGGTTTTAAGACAGATTTACATAAGATTAAACGGGACGTAAACAAATGTTTGGGCTAGATTTAATGTGAACTTAAACTTACATTAAGTTTTAGCCTTAAGGTGGTATAAGCTAGGTTTAAGTCGAAATTAAATCTGGGTTTTAAGTGACTAAAACGCCAACTTAAACCAAGTAAACATGAGTTTAAGTCATGATTTATTCAGGTTTAATGTCCCTTAAATTTTCTTTTTCGCCTTGTGAATCATTCAAAAGGCGCATCCCGACACCGTCCCTCCCATACCCACCTTATGGGATGAGTGCCAGAAGGTATGGCACCTCGAAAGAAAAAAAAGCTCAATGTCTCACAACAATGGTTGAGCCGTTACCACGATCCTCGTGCCTCAGGCAGTTTAGGAGGCGTGCAACGGTTTGCACGAGCCCATCAGATTCCTTTGAAACAAGCCCAACGTGTCTTGGAACGGGATTTGGCCTACACGTTACATAAACCGCGACGTCGTCGTTTTCCTACCTTGCCGGTGATCGTGGGAGGATTCGATGATCAATGGGTGGCGGATTTGGTGGAAGTCCAACCTTTGGCCAAGTATAATCGGGGCATTCGGTACTTATTGACTGTTGTGGATGCCTTGTCCAAATACGCCTGGGTGCAACCGTTGAAAGCCAAAACCGGCGTGGCCTTGGTTCAAGCCTTTGAGAAGATTGTGAAACAACGACGCCCCAATCGATTGCAAACGGATCGAGGGAAGGAATTTTACAACCGGGCGTTTCAACGTTGGCTCGAGGAGCAAGGGATCAAGCATTTTTCCACCGAAGGGGATGCCAAAGCGAGTCTGGTGGAACGATTTAACCGGACCTTGAAAGAACGCTTGTATCGCTATTTCACGACCGCCAACACGTTACGGTTTGACGATGTGTTACCTGGGTTGGTGCAAGGCTACAATGCCACGCGTCATCGAAGTATTGGCATGGCCCCCTAGGACGTGACGTGGGACAACGAAGAAGCCGTGTGGAAACGATTGTACGAGAAACGTATGAAAGGAAAGAAAAAACCCCAATTCAAGGTGGGAGATCGGGTGCGTCTCAACAAGATTCATCGTACGTTTGAAAAAGGCTATCTACCCGGTTGGACGGAAGAAGTGTTTGTCGTGCATCTTGTGGTGCCGGGACCGGTGCCCACCTATAAGATTCGCGAATGGGATGACACACCCGTCCAAGGCACGTTTTACGAGGCGGATTTACAAAACGTCCACGTGTCCGACGTGTTTCGGATCGAAAAGGTACTTAGGCGTCAAAAAGATCGTTGGTTGGTCAAGTGGAAAGGGTGGCCGGACAAGTACAATAGTTGGATTGCCCGTGGAGACGTGACCTCTCCTCGACCACCCAAACGACAACCCAAGACCAAAGAAAGCCCACCCAAGCGAAAAAGACAACACCAATAATCATGACGTTCGAACCCAGCTCCTCGTTTTACGTGACGTTGATGAGTCACGCCAGTCGAGGCGAGTTTCCTGAGAACAAGACCCATCATTTCAGAAACCGGTTGCCCAAACCCATACGATTTGTGGGACGAGGATGGATGGTGGGCATGGTGAGTTTGTCCTTACCCACCATTCCTGTGGTGGAGGAACAATGGGTCCCCGACTCCCATCCTCTGTTGCACGTACGATGGCACGAACGGGTGTATGCCAAAGACGATCAAGGGGACGATGTCTGGTGGCATCAACGTCGCGAACTCTTTGTATACGGCCGAGATATGAGAGACCCATTGTCCTCGTCGACGGGATCGCACTTTTTTCACCAACTGGTGTATCGCTACGAGCAAGCACGTGCCAAACAAACCCAACCCAAAAACAAATGGGCGGAGAACGACGGACTCAAATTGTACCCGACCTTTGAATGGACCTCGCAAGGGGATTTGTTGTTGAATACCGTCAATGTGGATTACAAACGACAAGTGGCGCGCGTGTTATGGGGCAAAACCTTGGCCCTGAAAATGGGTTGGATCGAACAAGTGTCCACGGGCGTTTTTCGACTGGGTCCCAATCTCTTGCAAGAATTTCATTCGGACACGATTCCCACGCCGACGGATGTCCTCGATGCAGACAACAAGCCCGCCTTTTGGAAAGTGGATGGGGATTATATGGAGTTGAGTGTGACGTGCAATTGGCGGTTTGTGAATTTGAACGACAAATTTCGTCCCTCGACCGAATTTACCTCGACGCGTCCCTTGCACATGTATTGCAATGTGGGCACCAGCAGCATGGTAGGCAATCGCATCACAGATCTCTTAAGAGAAATCAAGTACCACCCTCAAAACACCACCCACTTTGAACCTCGACACATTCAATATGTCCCGGTACGCAATGAAGTGGTGGAAATCGTGGAAACGCAGATGGCCGAAATCAATGGGGATCTGGTGCAATTTGGCGAGGGGCATACCATCCTGACTCTGCACTTTAAAAGGGAGGTCGTGGTGTGAACCCGAAAAAGAAAATGTCGTTCTACGTGACGTTACCGAGTCATGTCAACCGACGTGAATTTCCCAACAACCAAGCCAACTGGTTCAAGATTCGTTTACCCCAACCGTTGCGGTTAACGGAGGGTCCATGGCAAGTCGGCTTGAGTGCCATTTCCTTACCAGATGCGTGCGTCAATTTGTATGAGTTGGTCAAAAAAGACGGGTACATCATGTCGACGTCCTGGGACCAAATCATCCCCAAACCGGGTGGAAAAGACGGGGAAATGGCTACGCGCATAGGCACTGCGCAAACCCTCATCAATGACATCCAAGATTTGGATTGGGTGGTGAATGGGGTGAGTTTCATGAAAGCCACCATTGCTCACTTGGAACAACGACGCAAGGAAACGGCGGTTCAAGGAGGACGGTTTACCAATGATCAGGGCAAACACACTTACGTCAAGTTTCGTTGGGAAGGTGAGGATTTGCTCATTGACAACACCAATGTCTGCCATTGTGGCAACGACACGCCAGCCCTGACCATTTACACCAAGTTAGCTCTCAAGATGGGATGGTTACGTAAAGTCGACAGTGGGTTGATTTTGGGTCCTAACTTACAGCAAGAATTCATGGGTGATCAAATCCCCAGCATGAAAAAACCAGTTGACAATGATTGGAACGATGTGAACGACGATCAGAGCAACCCGGTCTTTTGGACGGTGCGTTCGTTTTTACCGGAATATTTACAATTGAGTATGAGTTGTGGCTGGCGTTTCACCAACTTGAATGTGGCGTTTCGTGCCGTGGTGGGAGAGCCCACGCGATCGTTGCACGTGTACTCGGACGTGGCAGGCAGCACGATTGTAGGCAATCGCGTGACCGATTTATTGCGAGAAATCCAGTACAAGCGAGAAGGACGCTGCACCATGTACTTTGAACCGTTACACATTCAATACATGTCTCTTCGCAACGAGGTAGTGGAAATCATTCAAATTCAAGTGGCCGAAACGATTGGCACCGGGGGAGACTTGGTCAAGTTTGGTGAATGCCACACCATTGTCACGTTACACTTCAAAAAGACATATAAAGACACCAGAAGGGAACCCCCTCTTCAATCATCATGCCTCCGAAACGACGAAAACGACGACGACAGCGTCCACAAGCGGGGGAAGGGATCAACAAGGTGATTGCTGGGATTCCTAAAGCCGCTTGGAAAATCACCAAAGGGTTAGAAACGTTGGCCAAAAAGAAGGCCAAAAAAGCGCAAGTGAAACGCATGGCAGAGATCCAACGTGGGAAACGAAAACGCTATGCGGGGGAATCGTTTACGTGCAACCTCTTGTGAGTATAAAAAAGAAACAAGGGTCGTGAAAGGGAGTGAAAAACAACATGCCGAAGACAAGAGCGCGTCGAAAGCGAGGGGGACCAAGAAGAAGAAGAAGGCAACGAGGGGGTTTATTGCCTCTAGCCGCGCTCATTCCAGCCTTGATCGCCGGGGGGAAGGCCGTGGCGTTGGGCGCGGCTGGTGGTGCGGCTAGTTACGGAGCCAAAAAAGGGTTGGAAGTGGCCTTTCGGAAAAAAAAAGACGATGACGGTATAAAAAGGGGTCACGTGAAGCACCGACAAAAACAAAGGGATCGTTGGTGAAGACAACACGCGAGGAGGGAGTTTGACACGATTTCGTACGGACGAGTGGTATGATCCACATGGCAAAGGGTTGGTGACGGATCTCATGCGTGGGGGTCTCCAAGGCCTTAAAAGGACGCGAAATCCATTGAAACTGCCTAGTAATATTTTGAGTGGATTGGAAACGGGATTGACACGCGGTGTCAAACGAAAAGCCGAAGACGTCATCAAAAAGGAAATTACCAAACAAGCCAAGAAAGCCTTGAGCAATAAGAACGTGAAACAAGCCGTGCGGGTGGCCAGTGCCTTGTTTCCCAAACAAACCAAACGCGCTCGCGATATTTTTGGGGTGTGAAAATGGATCCCTTGCATTCGCGACCTCGACGGATTCGCAGTGATCGGGGTCTCCCTCAACGGGGAGGTTTGTTTCCTTTTTGGAAACTCATGCGACGACAACGTGGAGGCTGGCTGAGTCCCGAGGTGATGAGAGTGCCCGGGTTTGATTTGAGACAACGCTTAGCACGACCACAACGACGCTATAAAAACCCCTCACGACGACGGGGTGCCACCACTCGACGACGACGTTAACATGCCTGACGTGAGTACTCAAGCCACGCCGGCTCACGCGCGTTCCGAAGGCACCCTCAACCCCGCGTTACGGATTTTCAAGGTGCCACCGACGGACATTAGCATCAATGCCTATCGCATGGTCACCATCCAACCCACCGCCACGGGCATCAATCCCATGGAATTCATTGTGCCAGGGTTGGACGATTTTGTGGATTTGGGACGCATGGGGTGGCTCTGGCAGGCCGATTGATGGAAGGCAATGTGAAACTACGGTTTCATCTGTGTCAACTGCGTTTGGATGAAGCTGTATACAGCAGTTTATCTGCCGAAAGACACAATGAAGGAGCCGTGGCTACCTACCCGACCGTCCGCAGTGAAATCCGTACCTTTAGCATGCAAGGCAACCTGGTCCGCTTGGACATCCCCAACCTGTTTCAAAACAGAGTACCCGACCGTTTGATTGTGGGGTTGGTGGACAGCCGCGCCTTCAATGGGGATGTGACCCGAGATCCCTTCTGCTTCCAGAAATTTGGGTTGACTTCCATTAAACAGATTGTCAAAGGAGAAGAATACCCTTATGAAACCCTGCACTTGGTGTACAACAATGGGACCCGAGATAATCTAGGGTACTTCCGTTTTCGGCAAGCCAGTGGCGCTTGGTGTAAAAAGAAAGGCAATATGGTGGAACTGGGAGATTGGGGCCAGGGGAAAAATTGTAGCTTGTACATGTTTGACAATGTGGCCAATGGATGTGCTGACAGTCAAAGACTCAACCCCAAGCAAACCGGGGATTTACAACTCAGCTTGGAATTTGGAGTGGCGCCCGGTACCAATATAACCGTGCTCGTGTATGGTGAATTTGAGAACTTGCTGGAGATTGACAGGAACGGAGCCGTGTTGTACAACATTTACCAGCACTAAAGACAAAGATGGAACACGTGGCCTTGAATAATGTGCCGTTGGATTATTTAGCCCGAGACGACCCGCCATTGAAACCGGTGTTTTACGGCACGGTGGCCTGTGATCGATTACCCAAGAGCCCTCGCAAGACCACCCCGCAAGGGTACATTGTCAACACGGACCCGCACGATCAACCTGGGCAACATCGGTTAGCGGTCTGGACCGATGGAAACGTGTGTGAAGTCCTAGACAGTTATGCCTTGCCGTTGGAAACGTACGTGCAAGCCACCCCGTTGCGAGAGTGGATCGTGCGACATTGGAAGTACGTGGTGACCAATGGCAAGTCCCTGCAAGCCATCCATAGCAAGAGTTGTGGCGATTACCCGTTGTTGTACTTGAAAGCCAAAGCCCGTGGACGCACCTTGCAAGATTTTTTAAATGACTTTTCCGATCATGATTATGTAAGCAATGATCACCAAGTAGGTCAACGTCTTGAACAATTGATTCTAGGTCAAGAAACGAGATGGTATCAAGTGTGTTGTCGTCCGTATCATCAACGTTGCTGTTAATAAAAAGGTTGAAAATGGTATGAAGCTGTGTCATTTTTTGTGTCGGACGGTCATGCAAACGGGCAAACCGTTTCGCTTTCATACCCCTTCCAGTATTTTGGTGGTGGGGCCTTCGGGATGTGGAAAAACCGTGTTTACGGAAAAACTCTTGTTAGACAACCCGGACTTATTTGAAACCCCACCGACCCAAGTGCATTATTGTTATGACGCATGGCAAGACCGATTTCCAGGCAGGCAAGATCGAGGGGTGGTGTTTCACGAAGGGATTCCCGATCACTCCGCGTTGGTGCAATGGTTTCCTCCAGGGTGTAAAGGGGTGATGGTGTTGGACGATTTAATGGATGAAGGAAGTCACGATAAACGCGTGTTGGATTTATTCACCAAACATTCGCATCATCAACATGTGACGGTGCTTTGTGTGTCAAGACATGTTTCCCGTGGGTAAATATGCCAAAAGCATTTCCCGCAATGCGCATTACATCGTGGCGTTCAAGAACCCCCGGGATCAAATGGGAGTGCGCAACGTCTTGCTTCAATCCTTTCCCACCACGTGGAAAGACAGTTTGGAAACCTTTCATGAAGCCACGACGCGTCCTTATGAGTATTTGGTCTTGGATTTACACCCGGCATCGTCCGATCAACAACGACTGTTGAGTCACCTCTTAAAAGACGAAGGATGGACGCGCACGTATCAAAAGCGTCTATAAATGGGCGGGACCCTTTGAACAGACCTTTGAAAAGCGAGCATGGCCGACGGTGGATCCCCACGTCCTCCGCAAGCGTACGACACCGTGTCCCCGGCCGGGGTCGGCACGACCACCACCAATCAGGTGTCCCCAGGGACCATGCAAGACATTTTTTTCACAGGAGACCAATCCATCATTGACCAAGCCATGGATGAAATGGGGATCGATGACCTCACTGCCTTTTTGGAACAGCTCCCATCCCCCTCCACTGTAGCGGGCTGGATGGTCCCTGCCGGAGTAGGGAGTCAAGCATCCCGTACCCCGTCGACCGATGGAGCCCGCACCCCTCTCAGTCAGGGAAGCGCCCGATTGTCGTCCGGGGCTCGAACCCCAGCTAGTCATGTGAGCGTACCCTTGGCCGCGGCGGGTGCCGGGGGTGGTGGAGGTGGGGGTGGAGATGATGGCAGTGGCGGTAGTGGCGGCAGTCGACGCAGTACTCCCCGTGGACGACCAGGACGAGGCCGAGGACGAAGCCCACGACGCCCCAACCCCTCACCCACCTTGCCTTGGACACGCCCCAGTCCCTCCCAAGAAGCCACCCCACGAGGTTCCTGGAGTCCGGGCAGAGCCCCTCGAATTTTGGGTCAAGCGGATTGACAACGACGTTTACGTATGATGTTACAAGATCAAGAACAATTGGCGCAAGGCCGGGACATTTCCACTGTCACCATGACCAATAAACAGGGAGGAGCACCGAGCGTGCAAACCTCTTCGTCCCGGCTTTCGACGTGAGGAGATGGCTCCCAAACAACAAACCGTGGTGTCGTTATTGAATGGATCTAGACGCAGTGGGGTCAAATTCCCACCGAACCTGTTACAACGCATGGATTCCTTGTATGCCTTTTACCACCAACAATGGTGGTGTAATCGAAAAATACTGAATCATTTCAAGTTTTGCAACGCCTTGTTCAATGGATTGGCGTTACTCCTGATGGCAGCTGGGATGATTGCTGGCCCCATTTTGGACAATAGTACGTTGGTGGCCTGTTTGGCCGCGGTGGGCACGGTGGTCAAAGGATGGACCGATTTTAAAAAATACAATTTCAAAGTGGCCATGAGCCGGTTTGCGTTTACCACCTATGCCAAAGCCTTGACGGAATTGAAAACCCATGTGCGGGGTCTTCCCTTGGAGGGATTGGAAGGGTTTTTGATCAAGATGCAAACCTTGGATGATACCATCGTGGATTTTACCCCTCCGTTACCCAAACGGTGCGTGCAAGACTACTACCGTCACTTTGTCTACCGACCCGTCGAGGCCCAATGCTACGTGGACGGATGTCATCGTCCCTTGAGGTCCAAAGGGTATTGGACGAAAAAGGATAAAAAGCCGACCCCTCCCAGCCCCATGCTCCTAGAACCATGGCCGTCCAACGAAGAAGAAGAAGAAGAAGAAGGAAACGACGATAAAAAGGAAGTGGTTGGTGGCAAGATTTGAAACGAAATACCCGTCAAGGCTATAAAGAGACGCGGGACCTCATCAAACAAAACAAAGCCCTTCAGCGTCTGTTGTCGCACCCCACGCGCCCATGGTATCCTTGAGAAGAAGACGATGACGACGACGTCGTCAACAAGGAGGTTTTTTGAACTTGTTGGTCCAAGCCATGGCGGGGTTGGGGAAAGCCGTGGCGCTGGAAACGGATAAAGGTATAAAACGCACGATCCAAAAAGCCAACCAACGGTATCGTCGCCGTCATCGTCGGTAAGATGCAACGTCTTCGACGTCAATTACCGTTTTTACGCTCGGTGTTGCAAGAAGCCAATCGATTCAAACGTCAAGATTTGTTACAACATGCCAATGCCGATCAAATCAATGCTGTGAGTGAACTGGTCTTCAACCTGTTAAAAAACAAGATTCCTGTGACCCCACCCATCATGGCCAAACTTCGACCCTATAAAAAGGTGCTACGCGACCTGGGCCGTCGTCAACATTCGGTGAAAAGCGTCGTGCGTGGTTGGTCCAACAAAAAGGGCGAGGGTTGTTTCAAGGGCTTCACCACGTGTTATGTCAATGTGTTCGTTAACGCTTCCCACGTGGATGCGTCTCTTACAAGACGCCAATCGGGACATGGAGACATGGAAAGACAAGTGTCATTATTGGAAGCATAAATATCACCTGTTGTATCGGGAGTATAGACATATCTTAAAGTCCCGTCTTTGTGAGAGCTGTCGTGAGTTGGAAGACGGAGAACTTTGCCCCGACTGTAGTCAACCACCAGGATGGAGGAGGTCTACATGATTCCCCACAAGGACTTGGAGCAACTCATTCAATATTACAAAGGAGAACTCACCGAAAATGCCTTGTTGAACAAAGCGGCCACGTTAGCGGCCAAAAAACATCTGTTGTTAGCCGACCCCCAACTCCCACCCGCCCTGGTCAATGCCCAAACCAAACCATTGAGTCAAGAATTAACCAAGTTAACCAAACGCATCCGTCAATTTCCGGGCGGGGTCGGTGTCGGTGCACCGGGTGGACCCCCAGACGAGGAAGAAGACGAAGGGGATTTGGTCACGGGACCCGTGGAACAATGGTTGAAGCGCATGATAAAAGGCAGCCCGTCCACCCCCAAACCGCTCATTACACCTTCACCGAAGAAAGGGAAAACCACCAGTAAGATTCCCATCAAGAAAGGAACGCCTTCCACCAGTCGAGGAGACGATATTCGGTCCCGTTTAGAAGCCGTTCGAGAACGGCGCAAGACCTGGGAAAAACATTTAGCGGAAAGTGGTTTGGGTAAAGGCAAAGGCAAAGGCAAAGGCAAAGGCCCCGCGCGTGAAGTGGAACAATTAAAACCCTTACCCGGGTGGGAAGATTGGTACCGAGGCAAAAAGTTGAGACGTCGCTTGGATAACGACAGTGACTAAAGATGAAGACCCAGAAAAGAAAAACCCCCAGGAGAAAGGGCACCAAAAGGAAACGATCCCAACGAGGAGAGGGTGTGGACATTCAAAAATGGATCGCCAAAACCGGCAAGGAATTTCATTGACCTGGGTATCAGTACATGGGACCCGGGACGCATTTGGCCAAACGTCTGAAACGAGGTGATCCCGGGATCAATCGCTTGGACCAGATTGCCAAACAACACGACCATGACAGGACGGAGAAAGCGCAAACTGTAAGTACCTCCTGTTGTCCCATACAAATTCTTAGAAAACTTTTCTAAGAATTTGTGAGGGGTTTTTCAAGCGTATCTAATGGGCTTACCACAAGGCGTCCTAATCTGCTGCTTCATGATTGAAATGTCACTGCATCAAATGTAAACCAGAACAGCGGAGACGTAAGGACCGACTTATACATGTCATCAAGTCATAATAAAACGTGACTTGATTTTCCCCTAGAGGAGTGTTACGCATCACCAGACAATTTTGGTCAATCAAATAGGAAACCCGAACCAAAAATTCATTTGTAAAACAATTTAACTGCGGCAAGGTGAGACCGCTCAAGATGTTAGCAATCGAAAAATAAAAAAAAATTACAATTAAAATTTAAAAAAAAACGGGGAAAAGCAAAATAATAACGCTTGTTCTGTTGGTTGGATGCGACTAGTATTTGACTGTTGCATTCGAGAAGAAAACTCCACGATGGACTTTCGCCAAGAATAAACTTTCGACCAGGAGCGCGACCAGGAGGACTTTTAACTTTTGTACATTATTATTTGTCACCGGATGCCAGTAACGAAAAGGATCAGTGAAGTGTTTTCTTGCAGTTTCTGGTTTCATTTTCTTGAGAAACGATGCGATGTCACAAGTGGTTGTTTAACGCTGATTTCAGTGGTTTTTTTCCTTCCAATACCGTCAATGCACACGTTTCCGAAGTCTAAAAGCCATGTGATTAGATTGACGTTATCCTGGAAGTCTGGGAATCGACATTTTGTTTTCATTTGGTATCAAACAATGGGATAAATTCAAGCTAGATTACAGTAAACAAGATTAGAAAAATCTTCCCTGGTGTCCTTTACAAAAGTCTCGCGTAGTGGACTATGGTAAGTTGAATCTGTATGTAAGCCGTGCGAAATCACTACGAGCAGTCTCTCTTTCCGTTCAGGGATAGTCTCACTACACTAGCGGCTCGACAGGCGCGTCACGTTTCAACGCCGCAGGCGACTTCGTACTCGCTCGCTCGCTTGTTCGTTTTCCTTGACTATCCCTGAGCGAAACGAGAGACTGCTCGTAGTCTAATTCAGTTAAATGATTTGTGGAAGGGAAACATTTTTCATAAAATCTAAGAGTGCGGTACAAATTTGCAACTGCAGAAAGTGACGAGAATCGCAGACGCATTGACTGAGTCTTTTAAAACTCGCGCGAGAATTAATTCAGACATTTATACAGGCATACGCTGAACAAGCACAAATCGCGTTTCGTCCGAACCGGTTGATGCGATTCTGTACGTATTTAGAACTTTCGGAGAAACTAGAAAAAAGGAGACATTGCAAAATAAATAAATAAATAAATAAATAAAATAAGATACTGAAACCTGAACTTTTCGAAATAGTGAGAAAATCTTATCAGTTGAAAAGGAATACACGCAGCTTGTGACAATAATTCCTGTAGAGATTGTACAATGGCACATTTTGGGGCGCACAATTACACACTCGTTGTTGTCGGCTCAGTGCAAAAGCGAGGCATGTTTTCTCGCGGCAGGCGGTTTTTAACGCTCGCTATGTAGAAAAGCCAGAGACACTGCTCCATTTTTTGGTTGATTGTGACAGGATATCAAAGAACCTCATGTTTTTCTTTCCATTCTTGGAGAGCTTAGTTTTACCCGCTGTATACAAAATCGAAAAGTTTACTAACAGGATGGACGGAAATCCGCGTGAATTATTGAGAGACATTAGATGGTCTTAGATCGCTTCCTCTGATACTCCTTGATTTAGGCTTTGTTAGCCGCCATGAATAGTCGGAGGATAAATAACGAGCATAAATTGATCGAAATCGAACACAGCTTTGCCTTCGAAAACAATTTCATCGGCTAGCCAAGGGGTGAAAGACTGTGTACAACTTACTCGTGGCGGAATGTCACAAAATTCAGTCTTTTATTTATTTCAGGTAATCACGTTTCGACGAAAACCAGAACTTTACGTCTTTCATTCAGAACATAGTGTCATTTTACAATATTCACCTTGGCTTCATTAAGAAGCGATGATAGCTTGATTTCCAACAGTTAAACAGATTTTCACACTTTCCCAAGAAAAGCCGAAAAAATCTCTGCGTGAAACGATACTTACAGTTAACGCTTTATCCGTCCTCTCATGTTGATTACAGCCGTGCGGAGAATTTGCAAGACAAATGGAAAGCCGATACCAAGATGATCCAAGCCATTGATCGGTTACCCGGGAAGAAAACCAAGACGGAACGCGTGGTCAAAAAAATCATGCAAACCAAGAAACGTTTGAAATTGTAATTTAATCACACACTAAACCGAGTGTTACATGTTGTTCTTTGGAGAAAATAAAAAAAAATGAAAAATGTCAAAGCACTGTCTCTTTTTTTTTCATAAAACAAAATCATCCAAATCAAAGGACACATCCTCGATCATCTGGGCCCACTCGTCGGGCGGCATGTCCTTTAATAAGTCATACAAAGAGTCGTCAGACGGCGAGTCACTGAGGTCCTCCATTAACTCGTCCAACCATTGGTTCCAATCGGGGGGTGGCATGTCACAAAAAGAGGAAAGGTCATCTGACGACCCGTCACACCCACGGTCATCCGAAGAGTTCCATACATGGTGATCCAGGGGATGAAGGTCCCCTGAATCCAAATCCGTCACGGTCAAGGCATCCTCCCGTGACACGAGGTCTTTTTCAACAGAGCAGCAAAATGATTCCAGGTAACTGACCACCGGGGTACGCAAGTCCACACAAGGCGATTTCAAATAGTCCTCCAACGTGACTGTCAATCGAAGAGGTCCTAAGGCTTTGACTTTTTCCAAAGTTCTCCGTTTCTCTTTGTCTCTTTGTCTTTTTTTCGCACGATATTGACTTTTATACGTCCGGTATTGTTCGGTTTTGTACCATTCTCTTTTTTTCGCATTGTATTCTTCACGATGTTTCGCCCGATATCGTTTCTTGGCCTCCCTAAGTTTCTCCCGGTTGTTTTCCCGATATCGTTTGTTGCTGGCGGCCACTTTCTCGGGGTATTTGGCTCGGTACCTGGCTTTCTCTTGGGCTTTCCTAGCCCTTCGGTTCTCAAGGCTTTGAATCATTCGTTCTAGTTTTTCTTCCATGGTGCTGGCGGTGGTGCTGGCGGGGTGGTGTGTGGGGGCGCTTAAACTCGTACCGCCAATAAGTACAGCAATAATCCAGGCCCTCCACAAACCAGTCGCAGGTCAGCTGGGGATAATGGTCGGGGGTCCAGTGTTGTTGGACGTAGGTCGCTCGTGCTGCCTGGGCTGCCTGGGCCGCCTTTGTCAGCCAATATCTGGTCTCTAATTGGCGAGCAAACTCACTGACCCCTTCGTCAGGCACACACTCCTCATCCTTCACTTTCGCCAAGATGGCCTCCACCTCTTGATCTAACTCAAAACTTTCAAACGCTTCTAGTAATTTTTCCAACTCTGGATTCATGATGCGATGCCCCAGCCTGGTGCTCGATCTGTTTTATAGTTTCTCTCGTCGTTCCCCGCAAAGCCTAGTGGGACATCTAGGGAGGGGGGAGGGGGTCCCCCCACCCCCTTTCACCCCTCCTGAGGCACACCGTGCCCTCTTCTCACCCCTCCCGAGGCACACCGTGCCCTCTTCTCACCCCTCCCAGGTGCATCCATGCCCCTGGTTAGTGATTGGTCCATGCCCTTCTCTCACGTGACCTTTTTTTTCTCTATAAAAAACGGGCACCGACCTCCGAATGCTTCATCTGATCATGGCCTCTCATCCAGAGGAGGTCGAAGCGGGGCCTAGTGGCGTGCCCGCCGACGAGATCTTGACATTGCTAGGCCTGAACACGTCCGACTCTGAGAAAGAAGACCCACCGAACCCAGAGGTGGATGAACCTTCCTCAACCTGTGAGGAAGTCTTGGGAGACAGCGATGAGGATGAACTTTGTTGTAATGCAGCGGACCGATTTGAACGTCAGTGCACCTTTCAAACCAAGCTCCTTGAACAAAGTGGCGGGGCTTTGGATGATTCTGAGGGCATCTTTTAGTTTGACACCACCAACGTGGTCGATCGTGTGGGTAGTCGTATGGGCGTCCGTGAACGTCATTTCAAAACCCAGTTACGTCAAAGAGGGAACTTTATTGGTCAACAGAACATTGTCCGTGCCCTTCAAGACGGATTACGTCGAGCGGTTAATCAAGTGTTAGCCACGACTCCCAACCTATACGATCAAGATCGCCTCTACTTCACCGTCAGTTCCAACCGGCTCACCAGTCAATTTCAAGGATGGGGATTACGGGCCGGTGAATGGCGCGAAGGAGGCGCTAGCTTGGACGCTCTCTTCGATCGGTTGGCCCAGGCCCTCAACAGCAACGAACAATTTGAAATGGATGATTCGTTTCAATTGTCCATCACCCAAGTCCATCATGCGCCTCAGGGAAGGGGTAAGCCACGCCGTGGAAAACCAGGACATGTTCTCCTCCAAACATTAACAAGGAAATCCAACTCAGTCATCCGCATCCAAAATGACGATGCCCTCTGTTGTGCCAGAGCACTGGTCGTTGCCAAAGCTCGCCTGGACCAGCACCCAAAATGGAGTGACATTCGCCAGGGACGACCACTCCAAAGGGAACTCGCGTTGCGGCTCCATGACGAAGCTCGCGTCCCTCCAGGTCCTTGCAGCTACGACGCCTTGACGGCCTTCAGTACCGCGCCTTCCCTTGTTGGCTACCAGATCATCCTGGTGGACGCTCACCGGTCACCAATCCTTCCATATCACAACGTCTGGAGACACCCAAGACAAACAATTGATCCTGCTCCACGAGAAAGACCATTACGATGTCATCACCCGTTTGCCGGGATTTTTCGGGTCCAGTTACGTGTGTGCCTACTGTTGGAAACCCTATAACACAGAGGGACAGCATCGATGCAACAAACGAAAAGACCTTTGCGGGGCCTGTCGCCAAAAAGCCTGCCCCGATTTCCTGGAAGCTTACCCACTAGGTCTCAAAGCCACGCGACGTTGTGGGCAGTGTCATCGCGACTTTTTTGGAGAGACTTGTTATGAGGCCCACTGCACCAAAGACCATACGGGCAAACCAGCCACCAGTCCCCAGACCACCGTGTGCTTTCGTCGACGTCGCTGTCGTGACTGCTTCAAGCAAGAAGTGGGGCCCCAAGCCCTTGAACGGCATCAATGCGGGTACCTGGATTGTCCTTCCTGCCACGAGTACGTGGACGGCGAAACCCACCGTTGTTTCATTCAAAGAGCCCTCACGCCTCAAGAGCGGAAAAAGAAGAGGAAACGTCAACGTCAAGGAGGACCTCGTGCCAAACGAGGGGCCGCCGCGGGGCTTCACACCTTGCAAGCCAACGACATGGAGGAAGTCGACGTGGACGACGACGTGGACGAGTGTCCACCCCTGCACGTGTTTTTTGACATTGAAGCCATGCAACCCCACGAACAGCACATCGCCAATCTCGTCGTAGCCGAAACTGAAGACGACGATCGTCCCGTTCGGTTCCTAGGCGAACATTGTCTCCGCGATTTTCTCGAATGGTTGGATACGCTCACACTGAACGACACGCGTCAAGTCCCTCTCCTAGCCCATAATTTCCAAGGGTACGATGGGTACTTTGTGATTCATCAATACCACAGCGACAACCGCATTGTGCAACAGCTCCGGAACGGGTGCAAACTGTTGGAAGTCCAACACGATCGCATTCGTTTCATCGATTCTCTCAGTTTCTTCCAGATGCCTTTGTCACCCTTTCCCAAAACCTTTGGATTGACGGAACTCCACAAGGGTTACTTCCCCCACAAGTTCAACCTCCCCGAGCACCAAACGTACGTGGGAATCGTCCCGGCCCTCGATTACTACATGCCCGAAACCATGTCCCCGAAAGCCAAGCAAGAATTGGAAAAGTGGCATCAAGAGCAACGCAGCCAAAACGTCGTCTTTAATTTCAAAAAAGAATTGATCGCGTACTGCGAATGGGATGTGCGTCTCTTGAAAGACGGCTGTTTGACCTTCAAACGGTTGTTTGAAACCCTGGCGGGATTCAATCCCTTTGAACATATCACCATTGCCTCCGCCTGTAACCGGGATCTACGCATGAACCGTATGATTCCGGACAGCATTGCCAGTGAACCCACCAAAGGATTGCGCAACAAGATCAACCAGTCAGGGGTGGCCCTCGAATGGTTAACCTGGTGCGATCACCAACAACGCCAGCACGCCCTCGAACAACTGAGCCCCGACGACTTGAACAGCATGATGTCATGGCCCGCGCGTACCCCGACCATCCGCATCCCAGTCATCGCCAGTACATTCAACATGTACGTAATGCCGGCGAGTATCGCATCCCCGGTACCAAGTTCCTCGTGGATGGCTACTGCCCAGACACGAACACGGTGTACGAGTTCCAGGGTTGTTTCACCCACGGGTGTCCCCGCCATTATCCCAACCGTCACGAAAAACATGTGCGCCACTGTAATCGGACCATGCAGGATGTCTACGAGACCACCCAACACAAAATCAACGCACTTAAAACCCGAGGGTACCACGTGGTGGAACTGTGGGAATGCGAGTGGAAGCGGCTCAAAGAAACCTCGCCCGAGATCCAAACGTTTGTGGATAGCCTTCAATTCATCGACCCTCTCAACCCACGTGACGCCTTCTGTGGAGGTCGTATCAATGCCGTCAAACTGTACCATCGCGTGACCCCCGGTCAAAAGATCCAGTACATCGACTACACTTCCTTGTACCCATGGGTGAACAAAACCTGCGTGTACCCGAACGGCCATCCTCGCTTCCTCTCCCAACCGGGTCACACTGACATCCACCTCTACTTTGGCCTTATCCAATGCCGAGTCCTCCCTCCGCGTGCCTTGTACCATCCCGTGCTGCCTTACCGCCATGAGGGCAAACTCACCTTTCCCCTCTGTGCGACGTGTGTGAAAGAAGAAATGGACAAACCTCTTTTGGAGAGATCGGCCCAGTGCAGCCACACCGACGACCAACGCGTCCTGACCGGCACGTGGTGCACCCCCGAATTGCACAAAGCCGTCGAGTTGGGGTACGAGATCCAGTACATCTATGAGGTGTGGCAGTTTGACGAGACCTGTGAGGGACTCTTCCGAGACTACGTCAACACCTGGTTGAAAATCCAGCAAGAAGCCAGCGGGTGGCCGTCGTGGGTAGGGGACGACGACACCAAACGTCAACAGTACCTTCGCGAGTACGAGGAGCACGAAGGCATCCAGTTGGAGTACGCCAAGATCGAGAAGAATGCCAGGTTGCGTACCCTGGCTAAGATGATGTTGAATTCCATGTGGGGAAAGTTTGGACAGCGTCTCAACAAGACCCAAGTCAAAGCCTTTGACGACCCCCAAGCCTTTCACCGTTTCCTGGATACCGATACCATGGACGTGCGTCACGTCTCCGTCATGAACGACCAGATGGTAGAGGTATTCTACCAATATCAAGACAAAGACATTCCCGTATCACCCAACCTCAACATTTTTGTCGCCTGTTTCACCACTTGTTGGGTCCGTCTCCGTCTCTACGAAGCGTTGGAACAATTGGGGGAACGCGTCTTGTATTTTGAGACGGACTCGGTGATTTACCTGGAAGAGGAGGGACAACCCAACCCGGTCTTGGGCGATTACCTCGGTGAGTTTACGAGTGAATTGGACCCCGATGATCACATCGTGGAATTCGTGTCGGGTGGTCCCAAGAATTATGGCTACCAAACCAAGAAGGGCCACGTGGAATGCAAAGCGAGGGGCTTTCGCCTCAATAGCGAAGGCAAAACCCATTTGAATTATGACGTCATGCGCCAGAACGTGTTGGACGAAATCCAAAAGCCTCAAAAGAAACCGCGTCAAACCCAAGTCCACAAAACGCATCAGATTGTCAGGGATCCCAAACAGCACAACTTGTACACCTTTCCCGAGTCCAAGTTTTACCAATTGGTGTACGACAAGAGAGTCGTGGATCCCAAGACCTTCCAGACCTACCCGTACGGTTACCGTGCCACCGACCAAGAAATAGGACACTGTTAACCACTCACTACAACTTCTTCTTGTCTTGATACTACACCTCTACCATGGCGTCGAGGGATGCATCTTCTTATTAAGGGCTGCCAAGTTAACATGCCCATTGGATTTGGCATGTTTTCTGAAACCTTAGCCTTGGTCCAGAACACTCATCAAAAGGAACACTCATCAAATGGAACAGTCATCAAAAGGAAATGGATTGTCGGGGCTGTTGAAGGACCTTGGATCCAAGCCCCCACGCGGTCGTCTGTTTGGACTCTATCTCTGGGGACGGGTCCGCGTTCCCGTTTGTAACACCCAGTCTGGAATAAAAATCATTTGTTTCCAATAGGCATGCATAGATTGTGCTAGTAAATCCAGCAAAAGTTGCTCGACAATACACCCAAAAGTTGCTCTAAAGTTGCTCCAAAATTTAAAAGTTGCCACCCAAATTTAGAAAAGTTGCTTACTTTTGAGAGTCATTTCGTTCTAGATTACTACTAAAACATGACGTTGTATGTGTAATTTAACATCATTTGTTGTGATCAATATAATCTTTAAGCTCAGCGTAACAACGTAACAACGTTTACAGCCTTTATCTTATCTTATCATGACTGAAGCCTCAAGGTAGTCCTCTAGGGTATTGTCTTGTTGATCGTTAAACGCATTCTTCAGAAGGCTGAAGACTCTCTCAGCAGATGCTAAGGTTGGCTGGAAGACCAACAACTTCTTTTCTGCACCTGCCCAATGTGGAGGTGTGTCACTGTGGGCTGCCCACCATGCCAGCTTTTCTTCTTCATTTGCCATGACAACACCATCAGCTGCAGCAAGATAGTCAGGTAGCTCTCGGGCCATGTTGGCAATAATATTGTCATTGTCTAGAAATGGAAAGTTTCTGAATTCTTCCACGGAGGCAGCCGTTGGGTTGAGATTTTGTACTTGCATAGGACAACACAGCCGTGCAACCTTAAAAGCACGGACTGTAGTACGAAATTGAACGCTAAATTTCTGCTGATAGAAATTAAGCCCTGGTTGGATACAAGCTTTAGCTTGTGTCATAAGCTGGTTGTATGTGACAGCATTTCCACCAGCAATTTCACGAGCAACTGCTGTAGTATTGGGGTAATGCTCAACAGCCACCGCATGTGCAACAGAACAGAGACGCTCGTAGCAGGAAAATATCAACGGTGTGTCGCCTTCGAGGTAGTAGTTAGCACTTACAAAATGTACACCTGCATCAACAACTGCAGCAAGCTCCAGACGTAGATCTTGGGCATCTTGATGATCATCAAAGATCTCCAGTAGATTTCGACGCATTGCTGGGGACATTTCTTCGTTTTCTCGAAGAAAAGGCTCTATATCTCTAAAGTAGCATAAAGCTTGTTGAAGAATCTCCCACTTACTCCACCATCTGGTATCACTATGTGTACGCATAGCTTGACCCGTTTTCTCCTTCCAAAGCAACCGAGCATTGAAACTATGGGCAAGCAGACTTACCCAATACTGGATGAATGAATCCAAGATTCGAAACTCAAAATGGCTACCAACGTTGTCTATTGTGTGCGAAAAACACACAACGTCAAACAGGTTAGAGTAGAAAAACTTGCGTTGTCGCAAGGCTGCCCCATTCACTGAAGCACCATCCCTGATTCCACCAATGATCGTGTTAGGACCAAAGTTATGCTTCACAGCAAGGCAAAACATCAACCTCTGGGCTAGCTCATCTCCCTTCAATGCCTTTGCTAGTACTTCAAGTCGTATAAGGCGCTGTGTAGGTATGAAGTCTTCCAGAACAAAACGAACAATAATAGCAAGGGCCTCACCCATTCTGGCTGTTCCATCAAAAATAACACTGGCCTCTTTCACACTTTCAATCTCACTCAATAGTTTCTCTCTTTCTTTTTCCAATACCGCTGGAATGATTTCACGGAGGTTGGCTCTGTGGGTTAATCTATGGCCATATTTCTCCAGCAGAGGGCGTAAAATATACACTTTTGATAGTGGTATACCTCCAGAAATAACACACTCGACTATTTCAAATCGGAACAAACGGATTTCCCCAGGCAATGTCGATCCACTGGGGTGTTCACGCATGTCTCGCCTTTTAAGACAGTCCATGATTGACTGGCTTTGTTTCTTGTCTTTCGCGATGCGAGCAACTTCGTTTGTATGCTTGCTTGACTTTATATGCTTGTCGATTGAGCTTTTCTTTAATGAAAGGGTCTCACTGCAAGCATTACAACGCAAATTTCCACTCACCACTGCAAAATGTTGTTTTGGGTAGTCTTTCACGCGATCCCAAGCGCATGTTGTGTTTCCTTTCCCTGAGGACGAGGTCGAGCTACTGCTTCCTCGTTGTTTGTATTTGCCTTCGTTGACGTGAATTTTGCGTTTCCTAGAAATTGAAGCTCTTGCAGGACTACTAAGAGTTGCCCCAGCGGTTATGGTAACCTCAATAGGGTCAATATCTGTATTATTTTCATTTTCCTCGTCAGACATTTCAGCTTCTAATTGTGATGCCTCGCACTGCAGCAAATACCAAGATGGCGGGCGGGAAGCTCTATTGTTAGAGCGAATAACCGCTGGATGTAAGCACCCGTTAGATAGCTGCTGTCCAGTTCCTGGGCGCACGTGTTATTTTATAAATTATTTGTAAGAATGTATGACATCCTTAGTTTTGACCAGTTTTGATAAAAAACCTTTTAATAAAGACCTTTTTGATGGTTTGATCAGTTTTTAACTATTTGTTGACTCAAAAGTTGCCAAGGAAGGCAAAAGTTGCTCTAGTTGCTGACCGTTGCTCGCAGTACAAAAAGTTGCTGAAAACGCTAAAAGTTGCTCAAAAGTTGCCAAGCACAATCTATTTATGCCTAGTTTCCAACATGGCGTCTTCCACCCAGTCAGCGGTTTCCCACCCCAAACCATGGGGCTTCCGGTCCCCCTGAGCCCGCCATCCTTTTTTCCACCCCGTCAGCGGTTTTCCCTTCCAAACCACGTGACTTCCGGTCCTCCTGAGCCCGCGATCCTTTTTTCCACCCAGTCAGCGGTTTTCCCTTCCAAATCACGTGGCTTCCGGTCCCCTGAGCCCGCCGTCCTTTTTCCCATCGTTCAGCGGTTTCCCACCCCACTTCCGGTTGCCTTGACGTCACTTCCGGTTCCGGTCACGTAACTTCCGGTTCCGGTGGCTTCCGGTCACGTGACTTCCGGTTCCCCTGAGCCCGCCATCCTTTTTTCCTGCCAGTCAGTGGTTTCCTACCCCGGTTGCTATGACAACCTCTCGACCAATCAGAAGCCAGAACAGGGGGTGTGTATGCAAATTACCGTGGGAATTTGGGCTAGGTGGGCCCACTTTACTACTCCTGTCTGGTCTTCTTTATCATTTTACTGACGGCATTGAAATCGACAATAATTCGCTTGCTGTTTTATGAAGCAATTGACGGGGTCGAATGCCGAGAAGTGTTTCTTGGGTATCTCGTCTTTTTTATCCACTCGCTAACTTTGTCGAAATCAATTAAATTCGCCCTTGGTTCTTCGGATCCTGGACGAGAAGACTCATTTGTTTGCAATGTGGCAGTGATGCCATCTGATCTCTTACCAAGTGACGCATTATTGTTATTTGTTGTTTTTTTACGGCTTCCTCTTTCCTTGCCTTGCTTTGCTAAAAGGTAGGAATGGTCCACTGAATCGTTGCTTGAATCCCATGCGCCGACCCTGAAATGTCTAATATTTACATCACTGGCGAAGTGAACGGTACGAGTAGTATCACTCTCCAGATATTTTTTGTTGTCTACGTCAACTATTGGACTGGACCCTTTTACTGATGACTCCGAATTGAAGGAATTGTGGGCAGTTGATGACGTTGCAGATCTGTGTGGAAAACTTGATCTTTCAGGAGGAGCCAAAGGCTGTATTTGCCCATAATAGCTGTCTGATGTCACCGAAGAGCAAAATAATTCTTGTTCGCTCTTAGCATCGAACAAATTCTTAGTTGATGGCATCGCATAGCTGTCTAGTGAACACGAAGAAGAAAAAAGGTTTGTAGGACCCAACTGAGCATCGAATGAATTGCGTGAAATCGATGACTTTGCACGCTGGTCTAGTGAAAGGGAGTTAAGAGGAAATGCTGAAGGCTGTCTTTGCTCACATAACGATGTTAGAGAATCCAATGATAGTGTAGAACTGGCTGGTGAAAGCCAATAACGAAGGTCATCTGTAGATTCGTTTTGCTCTCCGACTAATATTGAACTGCTGAGAATGGTTGAAGTCTTCATGTCCTCGTAGGATGAATATTGTGAAGCTGGTGACAGTTCGCACCTCTCTAGGAATAGTAAACTTCCACAAAATTTGTCCAACGATTGTATTTGCTTGAATTGATGGAATAGCATATCCATCTGGTAAAACGGAGCAACCGAGTCCTATGGGCTCGCTTTGCCCATTGAATGAATTGCGTGGTGTTGATGGCATTGCATATCGATCTCGACAAGGGACGCTAACGAGATGTTCAAGGCATCCATGTGAGTCATTCGTGTGGGGAGGGTTTTTTGCTATGCATTGGCTTGGCACCTCTGTATCGTCTGAGACTTCCAGTTTACTACCTTCCTGGGTTTCCGTGGTCGAAGAAATCTCTCCTGTTTCTGCTCTTTCTTTCCCAGTCTCCCTCTCGTGGCTTGCCGTGGAAGAATGCGCTCTATTTACGCCCAGAAAATTTAAAAATTTTGATAGCAATAAATTAGCCACTTCCATATCGTCGTTTCCTTTGGCTGAGATGTTGGATTCGGTTTGAGCCTCATTTAAAATTGCCACAAACATGTTTATAAGGATGATCATTGTAAGGAAAAGGAAACTTTGGGAGTACAACTTGGCAAGTACTCTGTCCACCTGTTGCAGCTCTGAATGTGGTGCAGGGCTTCCAAGACTCATGAGAAATTGAGACACAATAACCCGCTTGAACGAAGAAAACATGTACACATTTTTGCCGAACAGGAGGAACCCTGCATGTCCATAAGCAACAAAGACGAGGGCGAGAACTACTGTAAAACTCATGACTGGTCGCAGAGACTTTCTCGTCGCCAGTAACAGCACTTTAACAGTCTTAACAGACGCAACACGGCAACGGTGACAGCGATACAGATCATGCTGTTTTCTGTCTGAAACCAGAACAGCGTATCGTGAAAACTGACAGAGACAAACGGATTTCTCTTAAGGTGTCGCAAAACACCTGACGTCTCTATCTCTCTTTGGATGGGAAACGCAATCACAAGTATTGCGCTTATAATTTGAAGCATTTCGAGCCAGTTCCAAATCGATAAAAAGTATGAGCTTTTCAACTGAAAAATCCTGATACATTCGCTCACTAAATAATGACCAAGAACAAAGACGAAGATAAGAAAAGTGAATAGGTAAACCTCGGTCGCCGTAGAATCAGTTTTAAACAGCGGCCTTACTTGTGTTCTCGTGGATGTCCCCAAATATCCAGATGGAAGCCTCTCAAAATATAAGGTAGTAACTGTTAGTAACTTAGTGGCTACGTTGAACGTAGAAAGCTCTACCATAACCACCCTAGTTTGACGATCTATCCATCCTTTCTTCATGATGTCGTTTAGAATCCGTCGGGCCGTTTTTGCCTCGTATCCCAGATTCGCTACGTAACCTCCACCACCGTAAAGAGCGTGAACACCTTGACTTGCATGGCTTCCTAATTCCTCGTCAGATCTGTATTTCCAGTTTTCAGGGCAAGCAATCATCGACCACTTGAACGAAGTGCTATTTGAAAGTGCGTCCCATCCCATTTTGTCTTCTTCGTCTTCAGAGTAGAAATCATAACAGGAAGATATGGAATTACTAAAAAGGTTTTGCACGTAACAGGAATCTGAAAAAAGTGGTGTACAAATGAATTGAACGGCAACCCATCTAGACAAACTCGCAGTTATGTTGCAAAAATAAGGTCATAGTGCAAGTATTCCGTGAGCAGCAAAGTAAAAAGGTAACCGCTCAGGGTTACAGAGCAGGGCCGTAGCTAGGGGGGCAGGGGGGCAGCTGCCCCCCCTGGAGCAGTTGAGCCAGACAAATCAACTCTGTGGATTGAGGATTTTAATTATTCAAAGGATTTGCTTTCTTTAGACTCAGTTCTTTTGATTGTAGTGACTTGCAGTTGTTTGCCATTTTCATGGCCGGGAAATCGGTTAGTCCACGGTGTGCAAACCTTCCCAGCATTCTGCAAAGTTCTTACGATTTTTCTCACCACACCAGTCGGTAATGATTCTCGTGAAAGGTCCTTCTCTGCTCTGCGTCGTCTGAAGCTGTGGACACGTTCTTCAATGACAGAAGAATGCCTTAGCGGCCTTGCAGTGATGCTTATTCATCGTTGAACCAACTACATGCCAACGCCAAAGGATATTTATCAACGAAAATCAAACTGGAGATATCTTTTATAGGTTAGTTAGCCAAACATCATGCAGTGTTGTGAAATGTTAAGTGTACCAGTGCTGGGATATACGGTGTGTTTCAAATTAACAGGACCTCGGAAATAACGTTGTAAGCACTGAAAACACCTACCTTTTCACACTTATTCGGGGTCGATTTTTCGGAGACATATCTCATTACAAGTGCTGAAAATAGCGTTTCGGAGCCTCCAAATTTGAAAATTTTCTGGGGGAGGATACTCCCAGACCCCCTACAAGGCTCGTGCCTTCAGCACTCGCGAGAGTGCCCTCCCCCCCTTTACAAAAAACCTAGCTACGGCCCTGGAGAGAGAAATCCGGTTCACTCTAAATTGTAGGAAATAATTAAACCTCTGACTTAAGGTACGCTTAATATTAATAATAATAATAATAATAATAATAATAATAATATTTGATACTTATATAGCGCAAATTAACATGTAAATGTGATCAAATACGCTTTACAACTGAGATATTAAAATGAAAACGGTAAAAAATAAAAATTATAAATTATAAAAATTACAATAAAAAAAGTACAATAAAAAAGATAAAAATAATATCACCGATAATCTAATCTTCATAAAAAAACTACTTAATTCTATTCTACGTTAAGCAATTCTAAGAAGATGAGTTTTCAGGCTAGATTTGAAATTTATAAAATTGTCCATGTTCCGTAAATGTGCAGGAAGCTTGTTCCAAAGGGTAGGGGCAGCAGATTTAAAAGATCTGTTGATGGAACAGCAAGCCACCGATGGATCTAAGACTGTATTTCGATACATCTTTAACACTTATCAGCTTACTTACGTATTCAAGGGCGAGGCCATGGATCGCCTTTAACGTAAGAATAACTATTTTAAAACAAATACGATATTGAACGGGTAACCAGTGTAAAAAATACAGCACTGGCGTTATATGGTTACAATCTATCAATTAGATTTTGTTACTACGTTACGAGTAGGCGACATGCATCCAACTGAAAATGGTTATAAAAGGTTACATCAACGGTTGTGTTGTTAACGTTCATACAGACATTATCAGCCAATAACCTTTATTTTGTTGCAAATGTTTCGTTGCGATATGAACGTTCTTTCCATAAATATTGCATATTCGGAGAGATTACCAAGGTAAGAGAGATTTCAACTGAGTGGCAAAAGCATTTGGTTTTGCCTTACTGCGCTCAGTGATTGATTAAAAGAAAGAAATACACTTTCTCAACCATAATTTGCGCCCGTTATGATTGGTTAGAGTAATCACGTGGATTTTCGTTTTATGACAGTCAACTGAAACCCGATATATGAGGTGTTAATGCCAACTCGGGGCGTTGTTTGTTACCTGATATACAACGCGCGCAAGTTGAATACCTGTAAATATACATTCCTTTGGTAAAATAGTGAAGATAACGTGAAGAAAGGCGAAACATTTGGTACCTTTTAAAACTCTTAGTTGTCTCAAACGCGGCATACCGACTAAAATGGATCGTTTGTTTCCAGTGTACTCAGTGGTCGTTTCTTTTCTTCCATTGTATCACTCGCCTGCAAAGGTCGCTGGAATCAGAACCTCGTCAAACCCGTTCCATAGCTGAGAACTGTTCCTGATCTGTGAGCAAAATTGAGAATTATTCACCGAAGTGGAAGTGAATAGTGGTGGATATTTGCCGAGACTGGAAGCGGCCTCGCTAAAATATTTTAGAAAGACGTTGTAATAAACAGATGGATTTTTAACATATCGACAGAGCGATGTTTGTCTTGCCATCCTAGTTATTGTTAACGCAGATCCTCTATCAATAACTACCTGGGACTGTAGCTCGCTGTGTGTATTGCTGTGATTATGTGAGGCACTGAAGTATTCGTCATATGTAAAATACTTGCACTTTTATCTACATTTAAACAAAAACTGAGTGATATGAAATAATGACGACCATCGTTACCTTTTAAAGCGTTGCACCGGCATCGCAGAGGTCATGAGTTCGAGTCTCGTTCGAGCCTGAATTTTTTTTTCCAGGTTTCTTTTATCGGCTGTTTAAGTTGATATCATTAACTGCGATGATCATCATCGTCTAATATTTCAGTCCGTAGTTCACATATATGAGCATTTCATATATTCACTGTCATTCAAAATCTAAGTAAATTTGAAAAAATGTAACGACTCCATTGTAAATCCCATTTCAGATTCAGTACACTCTGTGGATTAGAATACGGAAGTGACTCAGTCACCAGTAAAGAGGGGAAAGAGGCTGTCATACAGGAAAACAATGTGTGCAATATGTTGTATACATTGCTCACCTTATGAAGTTTACTGCGATATCGATTTTCATTCTTATCTCCATAGCAGACAATCATGAGAAGAATAAGGAAAACACACGAAAACACCATGTCTCTCGCAAATGTGTTTGTTTTCCTTTCAGTAACCTTGTACTTCCTTTGACTCTCAATTTTTTTCCTTGGACGTGTTGAATAGTGTTTGCGAGCTATCGCTGTCGGACGAGGGACCTTCAGAGGAGTCATCATGTTGCTCTACGGGTTCCTTTTTCCTGCTCGTCAGCCGCAAAGCCAGAAGAACAGAGATAAAAACGATTTTCACTGGTTGAGAAACAAAAACATCCTCGGTTGTGGTTAGAAAGATGGATGCCAACCAGCGCGATGAAGTCTCCCCTCTCCACTGAATAGAAGAGAAAATGACAATTAACGCAGCTACCAGTGAACTAACAATACAAATAAACCAAGCGATGTAGATGCAAAAATGACGAAGACGACAGCGTTTGTTGCCCTCATTAACATCGAACTCGTCGTGTGCTACGCCTGAACGCCTGCTGTTACGAAATATCAACACAACGAGGAAGCTTGGCGGAAAGGTAATTAATGCAGTAAAAATAGAAACACCGACTTCCCGACCGGTCATTTTCAAAGGCCCGACTTGAATAGCGGGGGTTTCATCAGCATTGTCAATATTGTAGAACATGGCAGAGGTAAGCATTCCCAAAGGAAAAAGGAGAAGCAACAAGTCACTCGCTGTACACGGGTAAAGAAATCTCGGGGCTCTTTTGTGACTACTGAGAATCGCAGAATTGGTCGTTAGTGAGTCCGCAGATGGCGTTTGTTGACGTTTGGGGCATAAAGCTCCACTGTTGTGCTCCCATCTTCACGTTCTCAGGCCAACCAACGGTAGCAAGGGAACTTCCATCGGGAATTTCCGTCCCTCAATGTCTGTGATAGAGATTTCATTTAGAAACCATGATGGATCTTCTCCAGAACTGTGATGGCCGACATGAAGCTTAACTAAAGATCCAAGCGGTTGACCAACAGCTGAAAGAAAGTTGTCGGTATTTGCTCGACTAAACGGTTTGCTGTTTCCATCTTTGTTCCTTGTCAACTCAATGACCTCGCTAGAATTCTCAGTTCCATAAAGTTTCATGAACACTTTGGCAGAAGTACCAGAGTTGCGCCATGCTCCTGTGGTTAAAGAACCTTTGTGTCGGCAGGCGGTGTTTTCGGTCGAAGTTAGAGGCATCACTGGACTTACCTGTAACAAAGTAAGTAGAAATTGGTTTTCAATAACAGAACAAAACTTTTAATTTGAGTGGATAACTGGATTTATGCTTATCCCCTGCGTCATCATACATATGTCGCCAATATTGCCGACGTGGCTGAAAATTGCTTGACGATCGTCAAAAACATTCAGGCATTTCAAGGATTTATGCTGCGTTTTACCAAGATGTTAATTTATTACTGGCAGGTAATCCCACTTTCAAGAATATTTACAAAGGTAAGTGCTAAAGGCCGCGGAATTTCACTGGAATTTGTCCAGACAATTTAGGAAGATGTCAAAAGTAGTGGTTTTCAGGTGACTGACTAACGTTACGAATGTTTTGTGGCAATTCACGACGGTCCTCCTCAATTTTATTAACTAACTATTGATTAGAAAACGAAAAGAAAACGAAGGAGGTGATATTGATGTAACAATAGATTTAGTCTCGCGCTAAAACAAACTTTAGGACTATCTTGAAACAAAGCATCAACCAGTAATAGCAAAGAAAAAGATTCAATACAGTTCTCAACTCTATAACGGACTCACTTTTTCTCGATCTCTCTTGTCAGCCCTTCGCGCAAATATTTAAGCGATGAAGTAAAGCAGAAACACTAATAGTACTGAAACAAGAACCAGGACATCGCGTGGATCACTGATGTTGTTAAATCCTACTTGAGCTTGAGAGAAGTCTATTGTGTTAGGCGTTACGACAAAATAACCCCCAAATGATGTTAGGTGATTGCAAAGACACTGCAAGGCAGCTGGGGTAGAATTGGCGCCAACCCGTGAAGTGTAAAAATGCAAACATTACGATAGAGTATATTAAACCAGGTATCCGAATAACACTGTAATTAGATGAACCAGTATTAGAGGTTGTAAATTATGCAAAGATTTTACGTCAAGAGTTTGAGAAACAACTTGGCATCCTCCCTTTATAAATCAGTGCTAATTCATTGTCATCGGTTAATGAATTTATTGCCGGAATTAAAAGGAAATGCATCAAATGTTCCCAGTCAAGATGACCAAATATTTGCTTTCAAAATGTCTTTAAACGTCGACAGTTTTGTAATCTCATATGTAAAGAGCTGATTTTCTCAGAACTATGCCTTCACCCGTTCTAAGTTTGTTATGAATTAAACATTTCGCAACTTAAGTTTTGCAAATACGACATAAGAAGAATAGATGACGACCGATGACCATAAGAATAAGTATACCTCAATTTCATGGGATGTGATCATCTCATCTCAACTTGTAGCAGACATTTTAGGATTGCTCTAGCGCTTCCAAGTTTGTTATTGCTAATGGACTCACCTAGGAGTGGGTGGAATTCCCTCCCCCCCCCCCCCACCTTGAAGACTAGTACTGAAATCCCAGTGTAATTAGTAGAAACTGGCACGTACCTTAAACCCTTCACTCACCCATTGCTCTCTGTCATCCGACCAATACAGACAGCCAGCTGAGTCTACTTCCAAGGTAAAGCTTACGGAAGTTTGGAAGTCATAAGGAGGCAAAGTGAGTGTCTTGTTTTGAACCACTGGCTGCTGCATCGGCGGTCCCTTGAACTTTACACACAGCTGTTCATCTTGATCGTTGACTTGGAGAAGAGATCTCACGATTGGCTGCCTCGGAGTATGATTGTCAGGTGCATCGGTTGTTGGCGAGACTATTTCCGAAGCAGACCTTCTTTCTCTCACATTTGACTTGCGATGTTTTTGAAGTAGTCCAATGAAATATTTCCCACGGTGTTTAGCATCAAACCATACGTAATGGCTAACACTACAGAGCTGCGTTTTGTTCTGACAAGGTTGTTCTTTTAAAGAAGTTACGCAATCATACTCCTGCTTGGTAGGCTCAGCACCGTACTTCACATAGATTTCAAACGGTGCGTCCCTGTCTAGCGCCAAGGAGATCCTGATTGACGTCTTTTCACGATGAGTAGTAACCCAGCACTCGATACATCATAACGTCTGGGACAGCGTAACCCTTCACCTGTGGTAAACAGGTAAACAATACAGTTCTGATCGTCCACCCTCGAAACATTTGAAAAACATATAAGTCATGTAAGCCTTTTGCGGATTTTGTGACGAGCACTTTACTCGATCGTTTGCGAGTGGGGGCCATTTCATTTAGGGGTAGACTTGGAGAGGTTGTTCCACCTCATCTGGTCCTCCCACTAACTGTGGAGCCTACAAAGCCAAGACTTTGCCATGATGCTCGTTTTCTAAACTTATGGATGAGAGACAGGCCTTACAAGTTAGATACTCTTTTGAACATTCCACGATATGTGGGCCGTGACACCTACCATACGATATTAGATGATAAATCCAGGTATTATTATCTTCTTTTGACCAAGGAGAGTAGAACATTCTTTGGAATCCAGTGGGGTGGGTGGTATTTTGTTTATAACACCCTGCCTTTTCGCTGGAAAATATCTTATTTTGTCTACCACTCAACTGGTCTTATGGCATCTGGTTTTTTCCGTTCTATGGGGATCCCTTGCTCACTGTACATTAATGATCGTCATAAAGGCCAACTCCAGATACCACCCAGTCAAGGTGCCTATGCAGATTTTATAAGTTCCAACGAACACAATTTAGCAGCTGCAAAATCAGCTATCTTTTTAGTAGCTTACTTCTTGATCAAAACTGTATAATTTCTGGATTTGCCGAAGTCCATCCTGATGCCGCGTAAGAGTGTTCCATATTTGGATTTCCTGCCAGATTCTTCCCGGGAGGTTTTCCATCTTATTCATGAGAAAGAGGAAAAGTTTCTTAATCTTGTTCAACAAACCCTAGAATGTTCAGTAATCTCAGTGAAGAGTCTCCAACGCTTGGTAAGCAAGTGTTTATCATTCTCCTTAGCAGTGCCAGGAGCGCTACCGTTTACTAGTGAAATGAGTAATGCCATTTCCAAGGCCCTTCGCACATCCAAACCTATAAGGGTGCAAAGGGCACTGAGGGATGAGATTTCACATTGTTTTTTTCTGCGCACATGGAATGATCCACTTCCTTGGAGTATATCCCAACGAATGAAAATGAGGCACATGTACCTTCACGCCGATTGACAACCCCTGACTGTAAACTTCACTTGGGATATATGAGCAAAAGTACAGCAGGAATTTGGTGGTTCGAAGGGACACACTCGCAATTTAATGGCACTTGATTAAAGCGCAATGACATTTCAGGATGGTTTTCCCTTGCCACATCTTACCCCAAATGCGTCGCCTCTATCTTTCGGCGTCAATAGTTTTGCACAAGATTTATCGAGTGGAGCCCCTTTTTTGGAGCACCCCTATGTTTTCCCGCCTCTCTCCCTGGTGGGCCCTGTTTTACGTTTTCTGAAGGCTCATCAGCGATCTTGCTCAGCTTTTGTCTTAGATGTGTATCCAAAGAAGCACTGATGGCCTTTGATTCAGAACTGTGCTAGAAAATCATGTAGACTCGCGGTAAAGGGGATGTTAGAGCCCTTCTATCTCCTTCTGAACAAGGATGGATTCCTCATGCGGGGATCTCTGGGCTTTTGCTGTGTGTTTTCTAACAGTACCGTGTGAATGAATTTAAATGACAGACTTTGGAAAATAGTTTTTGTAGAGTTGTGTTATTTCCAGAACACTGCTCAAAAGAATTGTACAATAATATTCTTGACTGAATCATATTTTGGCTATCTTTGTTACCAGTGTGAATTCTGAGATAAACTTTAATGTTATTCATAATCGTGTTTCCTTTTCCTGTTAACAGCATTTACCTGTGGTTGCGAAGCTGTTTGCCCCTTCTGTAAGATGTCCCAAGTGTAGTCATGCCATCGATTTTGATCTCCGTTTTTGCCAACAATGCAGTTATAACAGGAAAATTATAAACGGTTGCAATAGAACGCCTCCCGGTGTGGTTGTGAATGCCATTGATGGTTGACTTCAACAATTAGCCTTGATTGATCAAGCGACTAGTTACTCTAAGCAAAAAGATTCGATTCAGAAAGAATTAGAGAATTTCCTTTCCTCTCTTCCTGGGTATCCGACAATAGAAACTGTAACACCTCGCGATATTTGCTTTTTTGGTACATAAGGATAAGACTGGGAAAACCCAAGTTCATCGTAACGGGTGTCCTCATTTAGGGAAAAGAGGCACACATGATTGTGCATGCGTCCCTTAGCTCATCTGCGGCTGAGGCTCGCTTGAAGGGATACCTCAAGGAGATGGGATCAGATAATGGAGAAACTCTTTATGCTTTCAGGGCTGGATGCGCTGTAACCCTGGCTTTGTCAGGGGCTGAGGTGTCAGAGATAATGGATCATGTTGGTTGCACACGACGACATACGGCTTTACATTACTTGCAACTGGCCAAAGTCCTCAATCTGGCGGGTGCTTCGGCTAGATTATCTGCAGTAAACATTCCAGCTGTCACCTCTGAATGGCATGACATTAATGATTTAAAACGTTTTGTTTGCGCTTTTCCGTCAGACACGCCTGGGAAAAGGTCGCTTTCGGAATAGTTTTTTCCCTAAGGTTATAGTCATATTTATAATTGATGTCTTGGAGTAAGTTTCTTTTTTTAATAAATAGTTTATTGTTTAAATCAAAACATAAACAAGCTCACAGAATACTAAGACACAACAGTTGAAGTTAAAATTGGCATACAGCATTAACACACAGATGCTAATTGCCACTGTTAAGAAACAAGATTGGCTCCCACCTCGCATTGAATTGTTTTAGTTTTCCATTTCAAGTAAGTTTCTTACTCTTGGAGAAAGTTTTGGTGAGGGTTGGGTGTTGAGGATTAGAGGTTTAAGAGGCATGTTAGGACTCTTTTGTCGGGTGTAATATAGTTTTTGGGGGTATGTGAAAACGAAGCTGGGTAGCGCGTAGATCAATTTTCTCCATATCTTAATAGCAATGAGCGTGAGTGGTGAGTGTTGTGAGATAGAATACTATTCACAACACTCAAAACGAAAGCGCGAAGCCTAAACTTCAAAACAGCATGTGTTATACACTAGGGTATGCACGTGCATGGAGTTCTGAATCCCAGGAGGTAACAATAAACGCTGATGAACACTCCCTCTTCCCTCAGTCTCTGATCAGCGCCAAGGAGGAAGGTGGAACGGCCCTCCCGCCCGCCCTTCTTAGCTGAAAAATTCGTGTTAAAGCAGATATGTGTTCCACCTCCTCAAGAGTGCTTCGATCAATTTTCCCCATATCTTAATAACAATGAGCGCGAGTGGTGAGTGTTGTGAGTTAGAATACTATTGTTATCAGCTATTGTTTTAGCCCCACACTCCCCTGTTACAATTCGCCACCACCTTTTCAGATGGTGAATAAAAATCAAATGAACAATAAAAACCAAACCAACTGAAAATTAAAGGTTGGTGACCCAAATACTCAAAGCTACTGTAACTGACTTATGATAAACAGCGACAATACACAGGAAACAAAATACCGTGTTTCCTCTAATTATAGCCTTCCTTCGATTAAGAACCTTCCTCGAATAATTGCCCCCTACCCCCCCCCCCCCATAGCGGCAAAGCTAAAGGATGATTCGATCCCCGACGCCGAGGGTATTGACATTGAAAAATAGTCTAAGAAACCAAATTGAGGACACTTAGAAGGACCGTATTCAGCTGTTTGGTGTATTTTTTTAAAAGTATGAAATGGAATAATAAAACAAAATATCTAGGCCGTGACTTCAAGCGAACAATATCTGAAATAATAGCCCCCCCCCCCCCCACTCGATTAATCGCTCCCTTTTAGTGTGAAAAAATAATTATTGCTCCCGGCTATTATTCGAGGAAATACGGTATTCGTCTGTGGTACTCGGTCCATATACCTTCGAGACCTTCAAGCCAAAAACTAAAGTTAACACTCGTCTACGGATCACAGAGTATTTGTCAAATGATTCCTGTCGCCGTGTTCTCCACAGAGATCGCTTTGCCCTCGCCGATATTAATTACCTTGAGTCCTGAAAATAATCTTCTTACTGTCGGGTGAAACAACACGGGGAATCGTGTCGGGGATGGGCAAGGGGAACGTGAAACAGGAAAAACGGATCGGTTCTCTCAAAGGTAGTTGCAAAATTAAACCAGTGCGCAAAATATCAACTTAAATAAACAAAATCTCAGTGACGTGAAAACTGAGTTTTAGCTAGGCTTAAGATGTTTAAAGGAACCGTTCCGTGCTCCTTCACTCGAGTTTCTGTGCTAGCTTTGGCTTTTTGGCTTTCATTTCACATGAGAGAAGGTTTCACTCATACTTTTGAAGATTTAGTGTTCTGTCAGAACTTGACTAGCTTGAATAGCACCCACCCAGATTCTTTTTCACCAGAATCTCTCACAAGGCAAATTTAGGAAGGCTAATAGACAGGAGACGTGACTTGTTTTCCTTTCACTGAGCTTTAATCTTAATCTCTGCACGCTTCGCGGACTAATAACAACTTAACTTCAAATACGTAAAACCTATGCTTAGCTAACTCAGCAAAGATCCACGTAACGCATTGTGATTGGCTAAAATGCCTGGTCTTTTAAAGTGCCTGTAAAATGAAAGACCCAACGGTTTCCTTGAAAGGATTAAGACCGCGACTCTAGGTCCGCTAAAAGCAATCCTAAGACAATTTTCTTCAGTCGACGGTTGATCGAAAAGCAGATAAAATAGACTAACACTGGAAATGCTCCAAATGCAAATCACTACGGTAACCGTGGACTAAAAGCGCAGTTCCTTACAAAGGTGACCCAATTTCGCTAACAAATTACAAAAGAGAAAAGACTCTCAAAAATTCCACGTAAGCAAAGTAAAGTAATTAAACAAACAAGTTAAATGAGTTACATTGGCAATCACCAAAAAGAAACCAAAATGTCTCAAAGTTTATACTGACATGTTGGCCAGAATGATTCTCTAAAAGGTTAACTAAATGAAACGCTTAATATACAGACTCTACCAAACCAAAACAGTCCACCAGATGGTCACTACTCCGAAGCACGCGCAACTTTGTACACAAACACCACGTCACGTTGTTTAATTAAAACTGACTCGATAGAAACATGGCTGTTTACGACTTTCAGAGTAAAAGTAAGTTAAGTGCAGCCCACGCAATGTAGAAATAGAGAGAACTTTTCCAAGCTGTGTACGCACGTTTTCTGAACTATGGCTAAAGCAAGCCAGCATGTCAGTTGTACCTTTTGACACGCGCGCATTCCTTGGTGACTTTGGGGTAAACTCGCTGGTGAAAGCACACTAAAGCACGGGTCACCCTGTTACTACAGTGTTATTAAATAATAATTTCCAACATCACCCTTAAAATATGCAGAAGGCAAGCAAAACACTCCAATAGAATGAAAATGTTCTAGAAATTAAAAAGATGTCCAAAATCATATTATAAAACCATGTACAAATGAGTCTAAGCATTGCTATATCGCACATAAGTGTAAGTGTTTAGTTTGCTTCTATCAGGGTATTTCACCAGGTATCCACGTTCCTTCTATATTTGTTTGAAAACTGCTAAATATACAATTTTTAGGTTCCTTGTTGCAGTTGAATTACACGCTATTGACATGTAATCAATGAATAAAATTTCTTATGTTAGTTATCGTTCGCATTCAAGTATCGCCACTAATTACGGAGAACTTGAATTGATATCGAACTGGAATTCAATAGTGACTACCTGCTTACCTCCCGCAAGCGGACACGTCGCTTCAGCGGTCACTGGATCGCGGTCTGAGAATGGCTGCATTACCCACGTGCACTAATGGGAAGTTTGGCTGTGATTGTTTATGACTAAACGACTAATCAATAATAATAGATGTGCCGATGGAATGCTGAACAAAAACGCGATTGGTCGATGTTGAGAGGTCATGCTACATATCAATTGAATATTTATTATGCTTATTACTATGTACTCATCTTCACATCCAGTGAAAAGTCATATCGTGTGTAGATGATATTATTCTAGTGGCAAGCAAGCCGAATTGATTAATCGATCGCTCAATCGATCGATCATTCAATCAAGGTAATTAAAAACCTGAAGACTTTGATATGAAGATTCATCTGTCGCAGAAATGGATTCCGAGATTCACGCATGCATAGGGAAGCAATTCTTGTTAAAGAAGTACACCGCATTAAACTAAATGTAGTACAGTTGGTTGATAGGTTCCTTGTAATAAACGAAATTAATTCTTATGGAGAGATAGGCAGTCCTTGCATCGTACAGTAGTTGATGGGGTTGTCATTAATTAGTTGTGCTATGAATCCATGTGACGTGGTTTCCACCGCATGCATTGCAAAAAAGGGCTCGTAATACTGTCTTGTTCTACTAAACTACGGCTTAGGTAGGACTCCACACTAATCCTATGTTCTTTTCAAAGAAACGCAAAAGCCCTAGTTATTTACACGCTTCTTATGCAGAAGCGAAGCTGCCATTCCTCTCTTACAATATTCGTTATTTTTATGTCGCTTTTATGGTCATCACTGCCCTTCTTTTGTCAGGAATTAATATGACAGCGACCACAAAAATGAATTCATAAATCACATTGAAGTGTTTCTAGGATATTATGGCTTAGAACGAAGATTCTTTGAAATGTCACTCATTTCTAGCTGAGTATAAACAATTTAATGAACAATTATTGAAAAAACGTTAACAATTGTGGCTTGTGACGTCCTCTTGTGACTTGACAATTGAGCGTCTGAAAATAAAAAAAATTAAAAGAGTTCAATAAGTAAACCGAGAAATGATGCGACGTGATTGACATTAGTCACAGTGTTTTTGATTGGTGTAAGGTCTAATCTCAGTGGGTTTCATTGCCAGGTGAGACAAAGGTGAGATGGCTTATTCTGGTTTATTTCTGTCGAGGCATGCGAAATGCACACTGTCTTAACATCTTGTAGAGAAGTATGCAGAAAAACACCTTTAATTCAAAAACAAATTAAGATAACGTATTAAAAAATAGGAAATAAACAAAAGCATATTTCAATTATATTTAAAATACAAATCTTAGTAACTTCCCCAACTACTCTTCACAATGTGGTTTTTCACGTTGACAAGCTGTCATCTACTGATCTACCTTATACTGTGTGTGTGTTGGGGAAGGGGAGAAAGAAAGTATTCTTCAGCTAACTCGTGATTTGCTTCTGTATAGTGTGGCCTTATCTCTCGTTTCACTTTCGTGTGTTTTTCGTTGATGCTTTACTTTTGAGCACGTTAATTGTAATTGTGTTTGAGGGTAACTGCACACATGGCTTACGAGAAGGGCGCTTTCCTTCAACCAAGCTAAGACTTCTCCCTCAACCAACACCGCTCTTTTGTGGATTTGAAGGTACTTTTTTTCTTTCAAGTGATATGTGGTGATATGCCATTGTTTAAATTTAAAAGAAAATTCTACTTACTTTACTCAGACTCTTCGTTTTCCAAATTCAAGCCTGACATCGTCACCAATCAGTACAAATGGAGCCCAGTACTTCACGGCACAGAACCTCTCTGAATCTCGAAGGGTTTTCATAGCCTGGTAAAGAGCCACACTGGCGCTTTCTCCATCTTTCAGCTGTTGATAAAAACTCTTCATAAACTCCATGGTTGCCTCGTCAGAAATTGCCCAGAGTGACGCAAGAACAGAACGGGCACCGGCAGCCAAGAAAGCTCGAGCAATACCGACCACACCCTCCGACTTCACTTCTCCGCGACCACTGTGACAACAACTGAGCACAACAAGCCTTGCTCGCAGACGAACGGCTAGCACATCAGACATATTAAGAATGTAGTCCTTTTCTTTAGGAATCTTGATCTTTAATCTTGGCAATCGATCTGGATTATTTTCCCACCCCAGATTTGGAGCCAAGGCTATTTCACCTGTTTCCTTGCGCCCGTGTGCTGCAATGTGAACTAAGGCAACTGACGTCATTTGTTCCAGCACTTTCTCTTTTGTTGCTCCTGTTCCTGTGAGTGGTGGGATGTTTAGAATGTTTCCTATCATTTCTACTTCCATTTTAGCGCACGGCAACTGGGTGTACATGGGCTTTATTTCCAAGATTCCTTCTTTGATAACTTTCTCCAAACACGGATCTCCGACGAGCAGGGCTCCACTCTTTCTGTGGTAGTCCTCAGGAGAATCTATGATCAATTTTAAACTGGTGAGTGAGGGTACAGTGCGCATCCTTATAGATTCGCTTAAAGCAGAAAAGGGAGCTAAGCACAATGGACCATCTGGGACAATGATCAATTCGTCACCTTGGCACAAGTCTGCAATGGGGCCAATAATTGCATCATGTAATGGCTGTAACGAGTCGATGGTGCACTGCAAAGTCTGTGCTGGCTGCTCATTACCTCCTCTATCGGACGGGGAGTCATCCGTTGGTTCTAGTGAACGATTCTCGCATTTAACACCAACACCGGCTCCAATTTTCTTCAGCGTAGTTTCCAACAAGTCGTTCATGGAATCGTGGTGTCCCCTTCTCCCGACTATTTCCTTTTGTCGAATTTCAACTTTGTTTTCCTTGTTGACAACCCACAAGGTTATTATGTTGTGTTTAAGTGCTAAAAACACTGTTCGGGTAGGAAAGAGGTTTGAGATGTAAGAAATTATTGCTTTAGGTTCAATTGTCGCTGATTTTAGTGCTGTTAAGCCATATTGTATTTTCAAGCCATCCACCAAAGCCTGTGCTCGACCTCGCTCGGCAGCGTACAAAGCCTCATCGGTCAGGTCGAGCTTTAACAGGGTCAACCACAAAGCATCGAAAGCATCTCGATAAAGATCTCGAAAGCTTATTTTTAAGGCATCTTCAGACTTAAGATCATCCCTCACGATATTGAAAACCTCTACGCTGGATTGGAAACATTCCTTGGCTTCTTGGAATCTCCTTAGTTTCCAATAAGTGGTACCAAGATCTAAATAGTCCGTGCCTTGTACAACCCTATCACCCACTTCTTTGGCTATTGATAGGCTTTTATTGTAATAGTCTATGGCTTCTTGTTCTTTTCCCAGCATGCAATAACATTTCCCGAGACATCCATAGGCCTTTCCTTCTCCATCTCTATCGCCCACTTCTTTGGCGATTGATAGGTGTTTATTTTGGTACTCTATGGCTTCCTGAAATTTGCCTAGGCGGCAATAAACGTTCCCCAGAGTTCCATAGCCCTTTCCTTCTCCGGCCCTATCACCCACTTCTTTGCCTATTGATAGGCACTTATTATAGTTTTCTACGGCTTCTTCGAATTTTCCTAGACTTTTATAAGCGTTGCCGAGATTTCCATAGCCTATCCCTTCTCCGGCCCTATCGCCCACTTCTCTGGCTATTGATAGGCCTTTATTGTGGTACTCTATGGCTTCTTGGAATTTTCCTAGGCTGTCATATGCAATGCCAAGATTTCCATAGGTTCTTCCTTCTCCGGCCCTATCACCCACTTCTCTGGCTATTGATAGGTGTTTATTGAGGTACTCTATGGCTTCTTGGAATTTTCCTAGGCTGTCATATGCAATGCCAAGATTTCCATAGGCTCTTCCTTCTCCGGCCCTATCGCCCACTTCTCTGGCTATTGATAGGTCTTTATTGTGGTACTCTATGGCTTCTTGGAATTTTCCTAGGCTGCGATATGCGGAGCCAAGATTTGCATAGGCTCTTCCTTCTCCAGCCCTATCGCCCACTTCTCTGGCTATTGATAGGTCTTTATTGTGGTACTCTATGGCTTCTTGGAATTTTCCTAGGCTGTCATATGCAATGCCAAGATTTCCATAGGCTCTTCCTTCTCCGGCCCTATCGCCCACTTCTCTGGCTATTGATAGGTGTTTATTGTGGTACTCTATGGCTTCTTGGAATTTTCCTAGGCTGAAATATGCGATGCCAAGATTTCCGTAGGTTATTCCTTCTCCGGCCCTATCGCCCACTTCTCTGGCTATTGATAGGTCTTTATTGTGGTACTCTATGGCTTCTTGGAATTTTCCTAGGCTGTCATATGCAATGCCAAGATTTCCATAGGCTCTTCCTTCTCCGGCCCTATCGCCCACTTCTCTGGCTATTGATAGGTGTTTATTGTGGTACTCTATGGCTTCTTGGAATTTTCCTAGGCTGAAATATGCGATGCCAAGATTTCCGTAGGTTATTCCTTCTCCGGCCCTATCGCCCACTTCTCTGGCTATTGATAGGTCTTTATTGTGGTACTCTATGGCTTCTTGGAATTTTCCTAGGCTGAAATATGCGTTGCCAAGATTTCCATAGGCTTTTCCTTCTCCAACCCTATCACCCACTTCTCTGGCTATTGATAGGTGTTTATTGTGGTACTCTATGGCTTCTTGGAATTTTCCTAGGCTGAAATATGCGTTGCCAAGATTTGCATAGGCTCGTCCTTCTCCAGCCCTATCACCCACTTCTCTGGCTATTGATAGGTCTTTATTGTGGTACTCTATGGCTTCTTGGAATTTTCCTAGGCTGCGATATGCGTTGCCAAGATTTGCATAGGCTCTTCCTTCTCCGGCCCTATCACCCACTTCTCTGGCTATTGATAGGTTTTTATTGTGGTACTCTATGGCTTCTTGGAATTTTCCTAGGCTGTCAAGATTTCCATAGGCTCTTCCTTCTCCGGCCCTATCGCCCACTTCTCTGGCTATTGATAGGTTTTTATTGTGGTACTCTATGGCTTCTTGGAATTTTCCTAGGCTGCGATATGCGGAGCCAAGATTTGCATAGGCTCTTCCTTCTCCAGCCCTATCGCCCACTTCTCTGGCTATTGATAGGTCTTTATTGTGGTACTCTATGGCTTCTTGGAATTTTCCTAGGCTGCGATATGCGTTGCCAAGATTTGCATAGGCAGTTCCTTCTCCGGCCCTATCGCCCACTTCTCTGCCTATTGATAGGTCTTTATTGTGGTACTCTATGGCTTCTTGGAATTTTCCTAGGCTGCAATATGCGTTGCCAAGATTTGCATAGGCAGTTCCTTCTCCGGCCCTATCGCCCACTTCTCTGGCTATCGATAGGTGTTTATTGTGGTACTCTATGGCTTCTTGGAATTTTCGTAGGCTGAAATATGCGTTGCCAAGATTTGCATAGGCTCTTCCTTCTCCAGCCCTATCGCCCACTTCTCTGGCTATTGATAGGTCTTTATTGTGGTACTCTATCGCTTCTTGGAATTTTCCTAGGCTGAAATATGCGTTGCCAAGATTTGCATAGGCTTTTCTTTCTCCAACCCTATCACCCACTTCTCTGGCTATTGATAGGTGTTTATTGTGGTACTCTATGGCTTCTTGGAATTTTCCTAGGCTGAAATATGCGTTGCCAAGATTTGCATAGGCTTTTCCTTCTCCAACCCTATCACCCACTTCTCTGGCTATTGATAGGTGTTTATTGTGGTACTCTATGGCTTCTTGGAATTTTCTTAGGCTGCAATATGCGTTGCCAAGGTTTGCATAGGCTCCTCCTTCTCCAGCCCTATCTCCCACTTCTCTGGCTATTGATAGGTTTTTATTGTGGTACTCTATGGCTTCTTGGAATTTTCCTAGGCTGCGATATGCGGAGCCAAGATTTGCATAGGCTCTTCCTTCTCCAGCCCTATCGCCCACTTCTCTGGCTATTGATAGGTCTTTATTGTGGTACTCTATGGCTTCTTGGAATTTTCCTAGGCTGCGATATGCGTTGTCAAGATTTGCATAGGCTCTTCCTTCTCCGGCCCTATCGCCCACTTCTCTGCCTATTGATAGGTCTTTATTGTGGTACTCTATGGCTTCTTGGAATTTTCCTAGGCTGCGATATGCGTTGCCAAGATTTGCATAGGCAGTTCCTTCTCCGGCCCTATCGCCCACTTCTCTGGCTATTGATAGGTGTTTATTGTGGTACTCTATGGCTTCTTGGAATTTTCGTAGGCTGAAATATGCGTTGCCAAGATTTGCATAGGCTCTTCCTTCTCCAGCCCTATCGCCCACTTCTCTGGCTATTGATAGGTCTTTATTGTGGTACTCTATCGCTTCTTGGAATTTTCCTAGGCTGAAATATGCGTTGCCAAGATTTGCATAGGCTTTTCTTTCTCCAACCCTATCACCCACTTCTCTGGCTATTGATAGGTGTTTATTGTGGTACTCTATGGCTTCTTGGAATTTTCTTAGGCTGCAATATGCGTTGCCAAGGTTTGCATAGGCTCCTCCTTCTCCAGCCCTATCACCCACTTCTCTGGCTATTGATAGGTCTTTATTGTGGTACTCTATGGCTTCTTGGAATTTTCCTAGGCTGCAATATGCGTTGCCAAGATTTGCATAGGTTCTTCCTTCTCCGGCCCTATCGCCCACTTCTCTGGCTATTGATAGGTGTTTATTGTGGTACTCTATGGCTTCTTGGAATTTTCCTAGGCTGAAATATGCGTTGCCAAGATTTGCATAGGCTCTTCCTTCTCCAGCCCTATCACCCACTTCTCTGGCTATTGATAGGTGTTTATTGTGGTACTCTAAGGCTTCTTGGAATTTTCCTAGGCTGCAATATGCGTTGCCAAGATTTGCATAGCCTCTTCCTTCTCCAGCCCTATCACCCACTTCTCTGGCTATTGATAGGTCTTTATTGTGGTACTCTATGGCTTCTTGGAATTTTCCTAGGCTGCAATATGCGTTGCCAAGATTTGCATAGGTTTTTCCTTCTCCGGCCCTATCGCCCACTTCTCTGGCTATTGATAGGTCTTTATTGTGGTACTCTATGGCTTCTTGGAATTTTCCTAGGCTGAAATATGCGTTGCCAAGATTTGCATAGGCTTTTCCTTCTCCAGCCCTATCACCCACTTCTCTGGCTATTGATAGGTGTTTATTGTGGTACTCTATGGCTTCTTGGAATTTTCCTAGGCTGCAATATGCGTTGCCAAGATTTGCATACCCTCTTCCTTCTCCAGCCCTATCACCCACTTCTCTGGCTATTGATAGGTCTTTATTGTGGTACTCTATGGCTTCTTGGAATTTTCCTAGGCTGCAATATGCGTTGCCAAGATTTGCATAGGTTTTTCCTTCTCCGGCCCTATCGCCCACTTCTCTGGCTATTGATAGGTCTTTATTGTGGTACTCTATGGCTTCTTGGAATTTTCCTAGGCTGAAATATGCGTTGCCAAGATTTGCATAGGCTTTTCCTTCTCCAGCCCTATCACCCACTTCTCTGGCTATTGATAGGTGTTTATTGTGGTACTCTATGGCTTCTTGGAATTTTCCTAGGCTGCAATATGCGTTGCCAAGATTTGCATAGGCTCTTCCTTCTCCGGCCCTATCACCCACTTCTCTGGCTATTGATAGGCCTTTATTGTGGTACTCTATGACTTCTTGGAATTTTCCTAGGCTGCGATATGCAATGCCAAGATTTCCATAGGCTCTTCCTTCTCCGGCCCTATCGCCCACTTCTCTGGCTATTGATAGGTGTTTATTGTGGTGCTCTTTGGCTTCTTTGTATCTTCCTAGAATGTCATAAGCGATGCCGAGATTTCCGTAGGCCATTCCTTCTCCGGCCCTATCGCCCACCTCTTTGGCTATTGATAGACGTGTCTCTAGGTCATCTATCCATTGTAACTTACCTTCTGTCGTTTGTATGTAACCCTGTAAAGATTAACAAAGAGGTTTATACAGATTTAGGATAAATGTAATTCATGTTTATTTAGAACTCATTTCAAAACAATTTCGATACACGATTCTTAGGTCGATAGCATTAGAAACAGATCTTTGTGGGTCTCACTTGCTTTTTCTGCTCATATTAATTGGCTTACCCTTTTCGTTTCTAACTCATCCCTCCCTTTCCTTCCTCCTGTATCTTGCAGTTTGTTTTGTTCTTTGAGAGACCTGCTTTTTAATTGCAACAAATCCTGGTTGTTCATGTCAATCTTACATAAGTCAAGAATGTTATATGTCGGTAGCAAAAGTTACGAATAATTCATATTCAATACAGTGAATTTGAAAATGGCCTTTATTTAATAACATTTTTGGTTTTTGTTTAGAACAGTTTTACTTGACTTGATGATTTAAAGATTTCGTTTCAATGAGAGTTAGTGACTTACGAACTGACTGAGAACTTGAACTTTGAACGCCTGTGATGGAACACTGTTTCTCTTGTGAGCATTGAATTTCAAGCTTTTCTCTTGATTTCAAGCTGGCCATTGTACACGGTGAGCACACGTTAACGGACAGCTAAATCGTTTGTTTAGGTCAACTGAGCGAGGTTTTGCCTTCAGTTACAATCGTATATTCCATGTTTATTCTTTTCGGATTTGTCTGTCTCAGTTAACCTTGCCCTAACCTTTTTAATAGGTAATAATCACAAATCGATTTTTGATAGCGCCAGTCTCGGTTCATTACATGCTGCACACACCAGTTTCTTTTATTTACAGTCTTCGCTTATTTTCTGCATTTGTTTGCAATTTTTTTTCTGAAAAGGTCCTGTTACCTTTCTTGTTAAAATTGACAACAATTTTGCGTTTTTTTGCATTTAAGGTCCTGAAGGAAGAATAAAAGATGATGATGTCAAATTCTATAACCCGTCCTGATTTAACATATTTGTGGGATGTTGGGGAATTTTAATCCTTAAGATAAGCAACTTGGAGTTAATGAAATACCGTAATTGTCTAACGTTTTCTAGTTTAATGAACATAACAAATAACTTTATGGTAGCCTCTCAGTGAAGGATACACCTAATCCCTTGTCACACCACGTGATTGCTTCTTCAAACTTACTTAGCTGGACACAGGCCCTTGCTCCTAATGATACAAGATATTGAACATAATGATATAAACTTTTGAACATAATGAAATAAGATACTGAACATGTACAAGTGATTATGCCATAACTACAGATGTAATGTCTCATTTCTTTAGTACAATAGGATGAGTTTTTAAAAAAACAATTATATCCGGAACAGAGACCGAAAAGGGTGACTGAAAATAAAGGGGGCAGTCTGGTCAGATGCCATCTTTTCTCAACGTTTTAGCTCTTTTTCTTAATTATCTTCTTGAGATTTTATTCAATCCAAATACGCATTTTAAGAAAATTGAAAATGTTTAAGAATTAAAGGTAATTTATACAAAATTTGTATCCCTCTTTATTTCTTTTTCAAATCTTATCCTATTTCCTAAAACTTTGACCAGACTGCCTCCTTAATAATAGCCACTCATGGTACAATCTTGTTCCGAGGCTCACCCGTATTGCAAAAGTAATGACTGATAGATTATATTAGGGAAAAAAAGGCCTTGAAACAACTAAATGGTGTGCGAAGTGATATTGGTAAAAATATAAAAGCGTCTCACTCTATTCAGGACGCATTATGATAGAACTACAAATTTTAAACCTTTTTTGAAAAGTGTTCAATCATTGTAAAGCTAGCATCACTAGCATTGTTATCTAGTCATATCTGGCATAAGTTCTTGACTCAATTAGGTTTGTTTCTACGAAGAAACCCGCCAGCCTTCACCTAGTTTAACGAGAGAATTCTGGTTTATTCCAGTATCAAAGTATCTTTTCAGTGCTAAGCTTGCTTGTGTGTCGTAGTAAACCCACAGCTTTCTCCATGATTTCAAGAGGACAGCATCCCTTTTTAAGAAAACTTACCTCTTACAATCGCTTTGATGTAAGATGGTTGCAAGCCAATGGCAAGTCTTGCATCATTCACTGAATCGTTGTAATTTCCTGTGGGTTAAATAATCCAAAAAGAAGTGAATACTTAATGAATGAATGAATGAATGAATGAATGAATGAATGAATGAATGAATGAATGAATGAATGAATGAATGATGAGTGGACGGATGGATGGATGGATGGATGGATGGATGGATGGATGGACGGATGGATGATTGGATGCGCGGGTGGGTGGGTGGGTTGGAGGGTGGGTGTGTGGGTGGATGGATGAATGAATCTTCTCACCAAGACAAAACTGTGCCGTCGCCCTGTTGCTGTATAGTTTAGCCTTCAATTCTTCATCCTTGCACTTCACTCTAATTCCTTCAGTGTAGCAGTAAATGGCGTCGCTGAAGCTTTTCTTTCTGAAATAATCATTGCCCTCATTCTTGAACACCTCTGCAATTGCTGAAAAAGTATTATTCAGGTATTAAAAACATAAGAACATAAGGTAAGGTCATCTTAAGAAAATGGTTTTCTTATTACAGTAAGAAAGCAAAGCTAAATAAATATTGTATGGGATCGAATGGTTATATACGACGAAGTTGAAGTCAACAGAATAAGAATAATATGTTTTCAAAATGCTCAATCAAAGACCTAGCTTGTGTGAAATGTTTTCTAAAAGGCAGAGCGTCGAAGAAAAAATAGTTTGACGTCCTTTTCACTACAAATTCTGGAAGGCAGGTGTTGTAGCAAACAACAATCGGCGCAAAAGTAAAATCGAAAGAGATACATCCAAAATGGTTTGTTTATTTCAGAAGTGTTCAGAAATGGCCAATTTTCATAACTGGTGCTGGTGCTGTGCAGATTGGTTTTGTTGAGCGGAAATCTGACAAGTAGCCGGTACAAGACACTTTGTGCTTTGATGTGGAGAAATATCGAGTTGCTGATTCTGGTTGCTGATCTGAAACGGCTGGTGTTTCCATTGTGCCAATGTGCTTAGGATGGTTGACGCCTTTCTCATCTGCTCAAGCGGCGCTGGTGCACTGTTTGAAGCTCGCGCACTGTACTCGTACACTACATTATATTTCCGTCGAAGAGATGATGCATGATTAAGTAATTGTATCCTATTGTTTTCAGGGGACAAATATGTCATTTAGAGTGCAAAGGTCAGCCAGCATTTTTGGACAGCCACCAGCAGCTCGGGAATTCAGCGGATAGGATTCCGTTTCCTAAAATTTACTGCGGCCTAAAGTTTTACCTAAAAATGCCGAACAGCCAAACTCTATTAGCTTACACAAATGTGCCTTCAAAAAGCTCTGAAACAATCTAAGAAAGCAGAAAACGACGTTTCAAGTATTTTGCTAAAAGTTACTCGTGGGTTCCCCTGAATTCAGTTTACTAGCAAACACTTGGTTCAGCATTTAACATATGGGGAGCAGGGATGGCGCAGTGGTAAGAGCACTCGCCTCCCGCCAATGTTGCCCGGGTTCGATTCCTGGACTCGGCGTCATATGTGGGTTGAGTTTGTTGTTGGTTCTCGTCCTTGCGCCGAGAGGTTTTTCTCCGGGTGCTCCGGTTTTCCCCTCTCCTTAAAAACCAACATTTCTAAAATCATTTCGATCTGGACACAGTGGACGAAGAGCCACCTTGTGGATGTGACACTGCTAATTCTTTTTTTTTCTTTTGTATTAACTTCTTCACGTTTCTTCTCACCTCTTAAAGTGTCGTCGTCGAAGTTCAGTGTTTCCCTTGCAATTGGTGTGACGTCACTATCACTGTTAGTTTCCGTTGGACTGGCCATGAATGCTTAGAATCTTTCTGCAATTTTCCAACTGTACTGGATATAATTTTCAAAAGTATATTCAGTATGTCGAGTCATGAAGGTACCGTGAAGCTCCTAGCTTCTACAGTGGCAAAATAAGTATTTCACAATCGATTAACGTCATAAATTTAAAAAAGATAGTCACAATTTCAATTCTTCACTCCAACACTAGCAAATTAAATACTCACATCTGAAAGTTGACTGAAAATCGCGAGCAGAATAATTTTACTCTTGTTGCTTTCAGTCGTTCATAATTCGCAATTATATACAAGAGAACGATACCTTTGATAAATAAACAGTCTAAAGCCGATAAACGTTGCCGGTGATGATTTTCAAATTATTATTTTATCGGTACAATTATCAAATTAAGATTACGCCTTAAGGAACAAAGAAAAGTACAGAAAGGTAAATAACAGCTTTCACTTTTTTCTCGACGCATAAAAAGGTATAAACAAAGAAGCGTTCACATCATGACCACGAGCTTAGGCTTTTAAGGATTACACACGAGCCTTCTTAATTTATCCTCACATAAACGTCAGCAAGGCAGCTGAGGCATACGTAGAAACACAAGCACAAGAGTGAAAAGAAGAGGCGTTTTTAAAACAGAACAAGCGTGAAGATTTTACTTGCTGCTCACTCGAAAGCTCGCGGCGATGAGCTTTGGCCTAAAACAAACCACACATGAAAAGGTTGTACATTGATTTATACCCGACAGGCCTCGAAATCTAATACGTCATAGTCAAGATTTCGAAGTGGTATGAAAGCTCAAATTGTCACCGAATTCCCGGCGTTTTTACCCTTAAACTCTTAATGACTTGTGAAAACTATTGTAAAGTGTTGTTGTATACAGTTCAAACAAAGATAGCTGAGAGATATTTTGCTGTAGTGCTACTGTAGTGAACAAGGTGGTCTTTAAACGTTTAAATTTGTGAATGAAATACAAAATGCTAGCAATCAAATAAAAGCTCCCGAACAGTGCTTGTAAGTCTTGTTGTATGTTTTGCAAGGTACGTATTAGAAAGCAAAATTTATGACCGCAGACATTGGCTTAAAAACGACTTATAGGAAATCTATAAACCTCCATTCGCCATAAAAATTAGAACCGTCGGCAATCGTTTTCAATTTTTTTGCTAGTTTGTGATTAGTCCTAAGCAAAAATTTGACAAAATTAACATTCGGTAGAAGAACTTTAATGTCTCGTCTTGTTGTAAAATTGCTATAAGAAGTTAATTTTTAGTATCAAATACTTACCAATATCTACCAAGGTTGGCTACTAAGCTCTTCCTGGCGTCAATAGAAGCCTGCAAGCAGGAAATTTCACAGCGGCAATTTTTTCACTTATATTATTTTGTGGACTGATTTGTTCAGAAAAGTAGTCGATGCTATGGGCAACCATCTGAAATGCGAGATAAAGCCGGATTTCCTTAACTTAAAATAACTGCAAAGTCGCCTGAAACAGACATTTGATCGTTCCTCGAGTGTTTTCGTTTTTAACAGTTTGTAAATTATGGTCTCTAATGGAAGTATATAAATATCCCTGCCCCGAAGTCACGAATGAGAATCGGAGTTTTAGGTTGTTCGCTAATGGATAAATTAATAGAATTATCTTTCCCTAGTGTAAATTAAGCAATAATTTTGGCAACTTTTATTAAAATAATGCGGTTCTTAACATGAAGCTTAAAGGCATGGTCCAAACATCGAACTCCTTACATGTCGAACCCAAAACTCATTTGGAACGACCCCAATAATTGACGGAAACAGCTGTGAAAACATCTTTTTCTTAACATAGGATGTCAGTAAAGGAAATTAACAAACATAATATTTTAAAATGAATTTACGTAGTCTGCTTTTGCCACTGAAAACGTTAACTGAACTCAGTATCTACAATTTCCATCAACGCCCGTTTATAATAAGGATTGTATTACAGACGCATGGTTTGTTTTTGGATGACTGCTTGTGTTTTTTTTCCCGTGAGGCTGGCCCAGTCGACCCACCCAAATACTGTTGAGCATTATTCAAGCGTTAACTCAGTTAAATTGCCGCTCCTAAAAAAGGAATGACCGATCAACTAGAAGATATTATCGTGAATATAGCCCCTTCTTTTCAGAATTAACCGCTAAAGTAGTCTAGAATAACCAGAAAGGAGAATTCATGCGTCAGTCTTTAGAGTGACAGATTGAAAAATGCGAAAGTGAAATGGATGTAAAAAATAAAAAATTACACCAGGATAAATTCAAGTTAGCGATAAACGGAAGGACATGTTTCTAAATTTCACAAGCAAATAGAGTCGATCTGACCACAATTTGAACAGAAAGGTTCCTGATGTGCGCATGCGAAATTTGAGTCAGTGGAGACAAATAAATGAGGCCACAAATGAAGGATGGTTGACAACTACGAGCTTGTCTGCAAAACGGTTCTGAGCTTCCCACTGTAGCTCTTCTATTCGTTCAATTTATGCTAGAAAATTGCTGCTTTTCGAAAAAAAACTGATCTTTAAGTTTCGGCTAATTGTAAACAAGAGACAGCGCCCTGCTCTTGATTAGGACGTTATTTAAGCTTAATTAAAAAGTAAATATGAGACTCCACGTTTACTCGATTACTTAATCAATAAGGCGTTGTAAAACATTTTTAAGAACTAAATCAGCCTATTTTGCATAAAGCATTCGTCAAAAGGCTGAGACGAAATGCCCCAAGCTGAAATATAACAAAAAGAAAGATGCTATAATTTTAAAATCAGCAAAACAAGACTGCATGACTTTCACGGAAAGGTCTTTGTCTACAAGAAATTCCTTAAATTGACAACATAAAGAACAAAATGTTACTTAGTGTTTAAATTTAACATAAACTTTGCCTTATCTTGGCGAAATGTTCTAAAACCCAACAATCACTTCTCTTACCATAAGGTTTCACTTTAAATTCACTGCATGTCAATCTATGACGCAGTAGTCATGTGCTGTCTTGAAATTAATTTTAGCATACAAACACACGTAGCTAACAGTTAAAAGTAATGAACTTATATTCAGTTAGATGCAACGTAACGTCTTATTCACATTTTTTAGCGAACAGTATAAGTTACTCACTGAAGCTAGGTGCCAAAAAAGTCTTCTCTGGTGAGGCAATCAGACAACAAACCTGGAAGCCAAGAAAATTATATTCCCATGATAATTTATTTCTACTCAGTTCTTATACGTTCAAGGTAAATATTATGTTTTAAAACGACCCATCGATTACAAGGGTTTGTTTTGTGTGATATAACATCACAACAAAAGAGAAAAGAAAAAATGGGACGCAACCTAGGAGAGAGAAGTCTTTGAAGAATGGGGCCCATGAGTATCATATAGTAATCAACAGTCTAGCAGGTCATAAGATCAAAACCTTCAGTTTTGAGACCGGCAGAAACACGAGCTTTAAAAGCATATAAGGATAACACGGGGGGTTTCTAGGTTATCCTAATAGAAACGTCAGCAAGTCAGCCGAAGCATACGTAGAAACACTTAAGTAAGAAGAATGAGGAAACTTGTTTTTGTTTAATGTTTGGTTTTAAGCAGAATCAATCGCAGAGTTAGTGTATCTAATAGAGTAAGAAACGTTTTGATTACTTAAGCTTGTGTAGATGGCGATTTCCGCGCTGAAATAAGGGTTATCTCGTTTGCGTTTCTATTTGAGCGGTTAGTGAAAACCAGGTTTACAACTCTCACAATTTCACTTGTAGTTCGCTCGAAAGCTCACGGCGATGATATGAACTTTAGCCCACAGAAAAACGCCAACAGACACGAGGAGTACAATTAAAAGCTTTGAAACATAGATTTACTATAGTTTTCGTTATGCCTCAAAATCTAACGTACGTCATATACAGGATTTCGCAATCTTATAGAAGCTCAATTTGTTATAATTCCTGGAGTTCCCTGAAGCGGTTATACCCTTTAAATCTTAGAGTCAAAAGTTTGTGAAGTGTTGCCATTCAAATGAAAGCAAATGAACAGTACTTTGCTGCGGTGCTACGCTGTACAAGGTGGCTGTAACTCTAATAAATACTAAAATGTTGGTATTCAAGTAAAAGCACTTGAACAGTACATGAAAGTGTCGCTGCTTGAAAGTGTTTCGATATATTTATAAAAATTAGAACTGCAATCTTTCTTACTAAATCTTCTTTCAGCTCATTTTTCGTCCTCAGCAAAGGATCCCGTAAACTTTAAATCACTTCAAACAGAAATTTGATCAGTCCTCAAGTGAATTGGCTTTTAGTTTTGCGCAAATTATCCTAACGGAAGCACGATATAAATATATCTGACACACTGAAGTCACTGATGAGAATCTGAGTTTTGGGTTGTTCGATAATGGGTAAATTAGCCTACGTCAGGAGAACGATTATCCGTCTCCAGTGTAAATTAAGCAATAACGTTAATAGTTTTAAGTGAATTAAGCGATTCCTGATATAACATTTTCAATGGTTATAGACGTAGTCCAGAAATCGAACTCTTCACGTATCGAACCCAAAACTCATTCCAAACTGACTACAATAATTCTCCGAACGGAACCAGCTGTGAAAGACATCGCTTTCTTAATATTGGATGTCAGAAGGAAATGTTAAAACAAACAAGATATTTTAAAATGCATTTACCAAGTCTATTTTAGCCTCTTCAAAAACCTTGTTGAACTCAGTAACTACAACTTATACAAGAGTACGATTATCCCTTTCTAGTGTAAGCTAAGCAATAACGTTGATAGTTTTTAGCGAATTATGCAACTCTTATAATGTAAATTTTTTTTTCTTAAAGACTTTGTTCAAACAACGAGCTCGTCACGTGTCGAACCCAAAACTGATTCGAAGCGACCCCAATAATTCTCCGAACCAGCTGTGAAAAACAACTTTTTCTTAATATCGGATATCAATAAAAGAAATTTTAAAACAATTTCCAATAATAAGGATTGTATTTCAGATGCATATAATTTATTTAATATAATTTATATAATTTATAGTAGGGATTGTATTTCAGATGCATGGTTTATTTTTTGGATGTTTGCTTGTGTTTCTTTTTATCAGGCTGGCCTAGTTGATACACACAAATACTGTTGAGCATTGTTCAAGCGTTAATTCAGTTCAATTGACACTCTTTTCAAAAGGAATTACCGATCTGCAGATCTGAAGTTCAAGGGGCTAAACACTACACCACCGCGCCCCCACAGAAATACAGAAATACAACACGCCTCGAAATCTAATGTAACTAAAGTACGTCATATTTAAGATTTCGAAGTCTTATGGAAGCTCAAATTGTCACAATTCCTGGAGTTTTACCCATTTACTCTTAATGTCAAAACTATTGCAAAGTGTTATATACCCCTAAAACAAAAACAGTTGAGAAGTATTTTGCTGTAGTGCTACTGTGGTGTACAAGGTGGTCTTTAAACGTTTAAATTTGTGAAGGAAATAGAAAATATTAGCAATTAAATAAAAGCTTGTGAACGGTGCTTGTAAGCTATAAATTAGAAAGCAAATGTATGACCGCAGACACTGGCTTAGAATCTAGTTATAGGAAATCTAAAACCTCTATTCGCCATAAAAATTAGAACCGTCGGCAATCTTTTTCACGTTTTTGCTGGTTTGTGATTCGTCCTAAGCAAAAACTTGACAACATTAACATTCGACAGACGAGCTTTAATGTCTCGCCTTGTTGCGAAACTCTTATTAGAACTTAATTTCCAGTATAAAATACTTACCAATATCTCTCAAGGCTGGCTACTAAAAGCTCTTCCTGGCGTCAACAGAAGCCTGCAAGCAGGAAATTTCACAGCGACAATTTTTTCACTTACCTCATTTTGTAGTCTGATTTGTTCAGAAAAGTAGTCGAAGCTATGGGCAACCATCTGAAATACGAGATATAGCCGGATTTCGTTAACTTAAATTAACGTCAAATTCACCTCAAACAGACATTTGATCGTCCCTGAAGTGATTTCGTTTTTAAGAGTTTGTAAATTATGGTCTCTACTGGAAGTATATAAATATCCCTGACATGAAAGTCACGAATCAAAATCTGAGTTTTAGGTTGTTGGCTAATGGGTCAATTAACACAAAAGACGTATTATCCTTCTCTAGCGTAAATTAAGCAACAGCGTTGGTAGTTTTTATTGAAATAATGCGATTCTTAACACGAAGCTTAAAGGCATGGTCCAAACATAAAACTCCTCACGAACCCAAAAACTCATTTGGAACGACCCCAATAATTGACAGAAACAGCTGTGAAAACATCTTTTTCTTGATATCGGATGTCAGTAAACTAAATTAACAAGCATTATATTTTATAATTAATTTACGTAGTCTGCTTTGCCACTGAAAACGTTAACTGAACTCAGTATCTACAATTTCCAACAACGCCCATTCATATTAAGGATTGTATTTCAAGTGCATGGTTTGTTTTTTGGGTGTCTGCTTGTGTTTCTTACTATCAGGCTGGCCCAGTCGACACACCCAAAAACTGTTGAGCATTATTCAAGCGTTAATTCAGTTAAATTGTCACTCCTGAAAAAGGAATTACTGATCAACTAGAAGATATTATCGTGAATATGACCCCTTCTTTTAAGAATTAATCGTTAACGTAGTGTAGAACAACCAGAAAGGAGAATTCATGCGCCAGTCTTAATAAAGACTGATATACTGAAAAGGGCGAAAGTGGAATGGACATGAAAAGGAACCTCCGATTCTCGATTTCACATGCAAATTGAGTCGATGTGATCACACCATTTGAACAGAAACGTTCTTGAACTGTGCATGCGCAACTTGAGTCAGTGGAGACAAATAAATGAGGCCATAAATTTAGGACGATTAACAACTAAGAGCGAGTCTGGAAAACAGTACTGAGCTTCCTACTGTAGCTCTTCTGTTCTTTCACTTTAGGCTAGAAAGTTGCCGTTTCCGACCAAAAAAAAAACTAATTTTCAAGTTTCGGTTAATTATAAACAAGAGACAGCACCCTACTCTTAATTAGGAAGCTTTTTAGTAAAACTTAAAAAGTAAATATGAAACTTCAAGTTTACTCATCTTAATCAATAAGAAGATGGAAAAACATTTTTGAGCTAAATCAGGATAATTAGGATTGAAAAGCAAAAGGCGGAGATGAAATGTTCCGAGCTAAAAGATAATAAATAGAAAAACGATATCATTTTAAAATCACGCAAAACAAGAACCGTCACGAAACGGTCTTTATCTAAAAAAAATTCCTTAAATTTATAACATAAATAATAAAATGTTATTTAGTGTAGAATTGAGCGCTGTTCCAATAACCTTACCATTTATAATGGTAAGAAGACTGAGTGGAGTCCAATTCGGTCTGTATATCATACGAAATTTGCTCAATCGCGAGTATGATTACAGACCGAATTGGACGACGCGAACTCCTATTACCAATCTATAACAAACTTTGAGAAAGAAAAAGGAGAAAAACGTTCCAGAGGTTACGAGATCCCATTTAAGTCACAGTTTATCTTTACATCAACAATTGGACCTTTCGCGAAAAAAAATTTTCCTTATCTTGGCAAATGTTCTAGCACCCAAAAATCACTTTTTGATGTTGAGAGACATAGACAGTTTTCACTCTAAATTTACTGCATGTCAATATCTGACAAATTAAGTGGTCAGGAGCTGTCTTATAATTAATTTTAGCATACGAACATTAGGGCAAATTTGCCAGTTATAATTAAGGATAATGAACTTGTATATTCAGTAAGATGCAACTGAAGACGTCACGCCGTATTGCCATTGGATAAAATTTGCTATAATCTCAGTATAATTTACTTACGAAGCTAGCTGCCAAAAAAGGCTTCTTTGGAGAGGCAATCACAAAACAAACCTGCAAGCCAAGAAAATTCTCACTGAGATTTATCATGCTCCACTCAGTTGTCAGAGTTGTTATGGCCATTCAATATAAATAACGACTCATTGAGTACGAGAGGTTCAGTTTGTGTGAAGTAACATGACAAGAAAGATAGTAGCGAATATTGAACGCAGCCTGCAAGGGCGACGTCTTTGAAGTATTAGCCACATGCGTAACATAAACTTAAGCAGTTCATCATCTCTTAAGATCACAAACGTTTACTTAGTTTTGCGACAGAACTAAGGGCTTCAGCTGATAAGGATAACACAGGGCCCTCAGTGAAGAAGCCTAGGCTTACGTAGAAACACAAACGTAAGAAGAACAAGGAAACCGCTTTTTGTGTAATGTTTATTTTTCTAGAACAGAATCAACCATGGCCTAAGTGCTTGCGTGGATGCCGTCTTATTGAGGCTCAAATTGTCCCCATTCCTGGAGTTTTAACCCTTTAACTATTGTGAAGTGTAAGGATTCAAACGAAAGCAGATTTGAAGTACTTTGCTGCATGTGGTGCTATTTTACTACGCTGTACAAGGTGGCTCTAGCTTTTAAGTTTGTGAATAAATACTCTGAGGCGTTAACTCCAGTCATTACGCTGCGGTATAAAAAGAGGAAAGTATGGTTACTTTAGCAGCAGTAATAACCATTTATTGTCTTACACAGATTTCATTACGCAATAATGAACCCTGGGGTAATTTGACATATGAACGAAATCATATGAAACGATGATGACGACTTCTTATCTTTATTGGTTGTGTCAGCCCACAATTGACCATTACGCACCACTAAAGTTCCCGTAGTGCGGTGGTTAGAGCATCCGACTAGTGTATGGAAGATCGTGGGTTCAAATCCCATCTGGAACTGAGAATTTTTGCAGAGTTCCTCTCTCCACACATCATTCTATTTTCATTTAATTTAATGAGTCATGTAATTCGAGTGGTGGTGGTGAATAGTGGTGGATATTTGCCGAGCTGTCGAGGTAAATATCTACCACCGGCTTCACCGTCACCGAGGTGAATAATTGTTTTAGTATATGTCAAAACAGTGGATTGTCAGAACCAAATAGTTTTTTTTTTCCGAAAAATGAGGAAAATCTCGCACGCAAAATCCAGAAAAATGCTAGGAGGGGAACAGGAGATGCTATCCCGAATCATACCGTAACTTTTCGCACCTATTTTCGACAAAAAAAGTTCTAAGCTGTTTTGAAGTGCTTAAGACCGGGGAATCCGCCTCTGATCTCAACCGTAACTCTAACACCTACTTTAAGAGGGGAAAATGAGCTACAGTTCTTTGAAAATTAGCCATTAAAATTGGTAGAATGCCAATAACGTCACGTAAAGCCATACTTGACAAAAGTACGCCATATTAGATCCACCATTATAGTATTTTTTCTGATGCCAAAAACCATCGTAATTGACTCAGAAGTAATAAAAACCTATCACTAAGTGTTATGACCCACTGAAAAAAAGTATTCATTTTAACGGAAAATGAACCAAAAATTTGACATTCACTTACATTGAATTTGCCCGTCAAAACATAGTTGCCATAAGTTTCGTGCGCAATAATATGTCACAGCGAAATTTTTCCAAATAAAGTTTAGGTAAAAAATTGGTTGGAAAAAATAGCGTGAAATTTTGGTGGCTAACTCCTGAGTACTCTCTTTTAACTCACGAAATAGGTCGGAATCTTCCAAAGCTCAAAAGGGATGTATGGGTATCTCATCGAACAGTATTACTATGACTATCTCTTGCAATCAGCATTGTTTTTGAGTCAGCTAACTTTAAATTTTCTCCACCATTCTCAACAGAATATGGTTATTAGCGGAGCTCGCGGAGCACCATGGGTAAGAAAGTTTGGTAACCCGTTGATCCGAAAAATTTTGGTTCTGACGTGACCGTCCATCCGTCCGTCCGTAAAGACTCTGGGGGAGGGTGACGGGAGTCCCAAGACAGCCTGACCGGGGTAGGTGGAATGCCATTCTTTCTTGTCGCTGAAGTAAACAATATGGCGGCTGCAGTTCCTCGTACGCTCGATTTTCAATACGATAATTGTAATACATTCTTGGAATGAAGACTTGTAGCAGTTCATCATGAAAAGGAAAAGGATTGCTTTAATCTCGATGGCGCACATAGAAGATATTGGAGAGCTTGAGAGCTTGTTCAAGGAGGACATACTTGTTTTTTTTTTCAAAGCTAAGGAGATCTGGAAAGAACCCGGCGACTTTTATTTAGATTTTCAAGGCCTTCTTTCAGCTCAGTGGTAAAGTAAATTACAGATTTGATTGTGGATTTACATTGTAAAAATTGTTTAATTGAGCAACTTTACATGTTTAGTGAATTGCGGTAATTTTCTTGAAATGTTTTAAAAACTTGTTTAAAAATAGCTCGTAGTTCCCGTTTGCCGGCTTGCGAGTATCTTCACTCGAGGATAAAATTGAATGCAGATTGCTTTCCTAGGCAAACAAGTGCTTCGTATGTGAATGACATTTCATGTTTTTGAGGGTTTCTTGTACTTTTTTCTGTGTTTATGCATTAAAGGAATTTTCATTAGTGAGCAATATGATATTTAGGGTTCTGAACTTTAGTGCGTAATTTTCAGTATTTTTCTTAGAGGAATTCTACTGCATTTTATTCGAAAAGTGGAAATCGTGACTATTCTAGACTGAGTCTGTGTTGTTTTTTTCAATGTAGGTTGTTATTCTTCGGCGATGCATATTGGGTTGATTTGACTAATTCGTAATTTAGTATTCAACACCTGGGCATGAGGAGTCGCTCTGTCGTCATTTTTAAGTTTATAGTCTTTGTGAAAAGTTCCGTATGTTTTTTGTTCAGTTGTGGAATATTTTATCTTCCTTATATTGTTATATTTTTTGGTTTCTCCAATTGAAGTGAATGACATTTCTGTCCCAATTTAGCGACTAAACTTAGACTCGCCGTTTCAGTGAGTGAGTTCAGTGTGGCATGTTTTCGGGTTCGTTTCGTTTTTATTAAACCGCTAAGCCATTTCAGTGTGTCTTTAGTTTCAGATCGAAATGAAATCTTTATTTAAGTAACTGTAAGCAAAGCATTTCTCGGTTTGTCTACATGTATTTTGTCTAAAATGAGACTCTAAAAGCTTCCTAAAATTAGTTCAGGGTATGTTCTTGAAAGCGCCCGATTAATACTGACTTCGCAGTTGAAAAACTTGTGCCATTTTCTCTTGATAATTATACGCGTGCTTGAAAGTTTCCGAAAACATTTTTTGGAGAATTTTTGTCAGTTAACGGTTTGATGCCGGGAAAATATTATTTATTTTAGCAAGATAGATTTCGAGAAATGTTTCATTGTTAACAGAACTAAACAGCCAATGGGATGCATTGGAATCAGTGAGAAATGTGTATTTGCATGGAAAGGTCTTTAAGTGGGTTTTTTTTAGCAATTGTAGTTTTACAGGTACTCTTCTTGATCTTAATAAGCTACAAGCATTTGCAAAATTGTTGAGACACTCCCCCGGAAAATCGGACTCTCCCGTTAAAGCGGCCCGTTGGAAAGAAATCAAAGCCTTGGTTGCTCTCTTCGCCCCCCTCCCCCTTTCAATGTTGTTCCTTGTTACTTTGATTGACATGTCGAAATCCATACAACATTGATTAGGGGGGAGGGGGGATGCGAAGGTATTCCATCTGAGTTGGTGAAACAAGAGCGAAAATCTATGGAATTTCTCAAGGTTTTTGGAACTGCTTGTAGCTTTCGAAAGAATGCTACAAAGAGCTGTCGGTGAAAGTCGTACTGAAGTCTTCTATTTGACGAAAAATAAGCCAACTCACAGTTTCCTCAGGGGTCCGCATGTTTTCCCTTACTGTTTTCCACCTCTTGGGGAATAACTACACAACTAAAATTTACTGTATTTTACGGGCCAATTAGCATGAAAGAGAGACGTGGAGCTCCGCTTTTAGGCTTGGCTAAATCTATAGATTACAGTACTAACTTGTTTGGCAGTGATCTCCTATGTCAGTATCCAGGCTGGCAGTATCCAGGCTGGCCGTTGAAACAAGGATTAGTAGAATATTCATCAATATCTAAAATGAAAGACTTTAGTACCCAAGCAGTTTAAGGCCTGGGTCAACGGAGTAACCAGGAAAAAGCTGTTTATTTGCACGATTTTTGGCTTGGAGCATGGAAATGAAACGAAATTTGCCACAAACAGAGATTTCGCCATCCTTAACATTGTAAGGGCTTTTTAAGCTTAAAAGCGTTCTCTCAGGTCCCGTGACATGTCAAGTGACTTGCTCTGAAAAGTACAAATAATTGACGAATTCCCAATGCGATGACTGAGAGATAACAGCGAACCAGCGAACATAAATGCCCCTGCAGAGAACATAAGTGCTTTTCAGATGCAGTTTAATTATTTGCAGCCCTTCACGTTTTGAATGATCGCCTATTGCCATGTACCAAACTAAAGTTGTGAGGGCAAAAGTCAATTGTTCCCATAAAAATCCACTTTTGAACACTTACATATCTAATTTTTAAAGATCCAGGATATTCCAAACGTACAAGGTTAGATATGTTTGATTTCTATCGAAAAAGCTGTTTTCTTTCTCAAGACAACTAAATTTTGCTAGCAATTCGTGATTTTTCGAAAATTTAACATTCTGGTCGGGTGACCTGTCACGTGATATAAATTATACGTTAAGGCAAAAGTGAACATAAATATTTATATGCCAAGAAAATTCCATACCGCTGTTATATGCGATCTAGTGAAAGATATGGTCAATCGACCATTTTTTTCCAGCCGCCAGAATTTGAACCCACTTGTTTGGCAGTAAACGTCTGTGTATCTAGGCTGGCAGTTACAATAATATCTGTTAACTTGATCAATACACGTTTTCCTCCGTTGAAACAAGGATTACTGGAACATTCGTCAAATCTTATGAAAAAAGGACATGCAGGAACATGTAAGTTGCCGCTTAATATGATACCAAAAACATGGCTAATGGCTTACTTACTTGTTTGGTAGTGATCTCTTGTGTATCCAGGCTGACAGTTATAAACATATCCGTTAACTTGATCAATACACGTCCCAAATATTAAACAAGGATTGCTGGAACATTCATCAATATCTAAAAACTCTAAAAATTATTACCTTAGCCAAAAAAATTAAAACCGTGCAGGTCGGTCTTCAGAACACCGGCAAAATACAGTTTGTCGGTCTTACGGGATTCGCCTCAGAAATTCAGCACAAGACAGTTAAAAAGATATGAAGCGAAACTTGATGCGAAGCTACAACCGCTCTAGGTGAGCGGGTGATGTTTCAACTCTTATAGTCAGCTTATAATTCCTGAGCTTTTTGACAAGACTTTCAGTTAGCTGAAGAGATTTTTGTGAACGGGGAAAGGGAAGCTAAACTACTTGGCAAGTGTTATCATCATCATCATCATCATCGGCATCATCATCATCATCATCATCACCACCACAAACGTGTGCGACCCAAATTTTTGCGGTCAAGGTTTGAGCAGTTTTCGTACTAACACTTTTATCTTTTCCCTATTTGTCAGCAAAGCTTACCTGTTTCGCAATACCGTCCTTGGTAGCCCGGTGTACAATCACGTTGGTACTGGTTGTCGTCGTAATTTGGAACACACTTTGCGTTGTTTTTACATGGAAACTGGGGCAAGGCTTCTGAAAACATAACCTTTTCTCAGGATTGTTTTTAAAAAACAGCGCGCTAATGACATGCTTAATTTCTCTATGCAGGACAGGAATTGTATTTCACGGTAACAAAGTAGTAACACGTCATGTGAAACCCTTAAGTTGACAGTGTAGGCAGACGTAAAAAAAGGGGCAGTGGGAAGGAATCGAAATTTTCCTGTTTTTTTGTCAGTTGTCAAATATTTGCTAAATGTGTATTGCAAGTGCTTTGGCTAAAAATTGAGCGTTTTTTCAAATGAGAAACCACAGGTAACCAAAGCGTAATATGAGAGTTTGTATGGAGCTGAAATTCGATCGAACATAATCGGCGGTTTTCCGCCGAAAATACATTAAAATCGAAATAAAGTTTAAAAAACCGTACCTGTTGTGTGTTTGCTGTGTTTTTATCGCTTTTCCGAGCTTCCGGAGGCCGTTTTGGGCGATTTTCTGCTTAACGGTCGACGCGACGGCATGTCACGTACTAAAGAGAGCTAAAGGTAGGAAGACGGGAATTCAAAATTGCCAACTGACACTCGAGGTCCCGATCAAAATACCCGCTAAAAATCGATTCAATCTAAAGTCAGTGCTTTAAAACCACAACACGTTTCGAAAAGGATAAATCTCCTACCTTTCTATGTGATTCAATCGTCAATTCGTTTATCTCTCGAAGTACAGCCCTGCATTAAAAACGAACTAACTTTTCGAAATCGCCGCCATCACAGGCTTGTAAGGAAAAGAGGGTCAAAACTAACGGTCAAGCCTGGGACAAAGCGCCAAATTTCGCTCCACCGGGGGACGACATGAGTGACTTCTGTGTCGCCAAATGCCAAGCTCACCCCCTCTCCGGTAATTCAAGTGTTGTACCGCTCAAATTTCGGCGGGAAATCGCGCGCGGGTCGCATTCAGAATTAAAACTTGACTTACCGGAGAGAGGGTGAGTTTGGCATTTGGCGACAAAGAAGTCACTCAAGTCGTCCCCCGGTGGAGCGAAATTTGGCGCTTTGTCCCAGGCTTGACCGTTAGTTTTGACCCTCTTTTCCTTACAAGCCTGTGATGGCGGCGATTTCGAAAAGTTAGTTCGTTTTTAATGCAGGGCTGTACTTCGAGAGATAAACGAATTGACGATTGAATCACATAGAAAGGTAGGAGATTTATCCTTTTTGAAATGTGTTGTGGTTTCAAAGCGCTGACTTTAGATTGAATCGATTTTTAGCGGGTATTTTGGTCGGGACCTCGAGTGTCGGTTGGCAATTTTGAATTCCCGTTTTCCTACCTTTAGCTCTCTTTAGTACGTGACATGCCGTCGCGTCGACCGTTAAGCAGAAAATCGCCCAAAACGGCCTCCGGAAGCTCGGAAAAGCGATAAAAACACAGCAAACACACAACAGGTACGGTTTTTTAAACTTTATTTCGATTTTAATGTATTTTCGGCGGAAAACTGCCGATTATTTTCGATCGAATTTCAGCTCCATACAAACTCTCATATTACGCTTTGGTTACCTGTGGAGAAACATGCCAAAATAATTTTTTAAATAGAAAACAAGCCAAACTAAATTTCCAAATGGAAAACGAGCCTAAGCCAAACCCCAAAAGGGATTTTACTTATCTTATCAAAGAGACACGGAACTGAGAAATAAATTTAAGACCTCGGTACAATTTTATCAAGCTGGAATCTATTTCCATCCAAGCCGCCAGTAACCAAACGCATTTTAAGGCTGTTTGTTTCTAAAAAGTCTATTCTACCGCACGGAAAGTATTTGAACAAACACGGAACCATTACTGGCTGGGGGAAATTCTATAGTGTTAGCTGTTCCTCACTTCATAGCACTCTCCATACACTCTCCACGCACTCTACTGAACCATTATCTTGGCTTCCACTGGTGCAAATTGAAAACGAAAAATGTACTTAGCTTTTGGCTTTTCCATGCCGACATACGTATAGTCCTTTTAAGTTTAAAATGGTTGTTGACAGAGTGCCAACTTGATCCTTTCGTGCTACACATGTACAACAGCTCCACAACATGTTTTGAAACGTCGGCTCCAGATCTCGCAGATCGCTCTTGCGGCTAGTTTAATTTTTGGTTTGGTTTCCCGCCGCGATCATCGTGGGCGCACCCAAACAGCAACGGCTTATATTCCGAAATCAGTTCTGCACAGAGCGACCGAATTGAGATAAACGTTAATTCAGAAACCAAATCGAGTTGTAGTCGATTGAATTTACTGCATTTGAATTTAAAGAGGAACACATGTGCCGTAGCATACAGTTCGAAATGAGCGACATCTAATTTCGGCAATATTTCAAGACACATGTTTTAGAGTTTGAAATATTCAAATAACAATTGAGTGACAAAGTGAAATGGGTTTGTGCGTTTTGATGAAATGGGTTTATTTTGCTAATACCCCCGCGATTCCGAATAATGTGTGAAGTGAAAAGCTCGGCTACAATGTTGTTGTTGGTCTCAGTTTCATGAAAAAAGTCTTTTACGGTTGTGAATCGATTTCTGCATATTTAACGGCTTTTCTCCAATTTGAAAACCCTCGTTTTTTTAATACGGGCTGAAACAAAACGGGTGAGTATTCTGATAACAACGAAGTACACGTATATAAAATGTTAACCTCCATGTGTAATTTATAAGCTTGTGACGGTTGTTTCAGGTGAAAGTTGGTGCGCAAAGTAATTTCTTTTGTATATAATCAGTGTTATTTTTTGGGATCGATATTTTGAATCGTTATGCGTTTCTGGGAAACTCCCTACCTACCCCTCCCATAATCCAACAATATTTAAACTAATTATCACTTAAGGCAAAATACTGGGTTAGGGGAGCGGTAGGTGAGGAGTTTCCCAGAAACGCATAATGTTTGTATGTATGTATCCGATATTCTTTCCAGAATCGCAAGAAAAAATTGAAATGGCGGCCCAGTCTTTGACCTCAACTTACCTTACTTATTATTCTGACTACTATTTTCGTGTGTACTTATTCTAACGAAAGTGACAGAGCTATTGAGTAGTTTGTTTTGCAAGATTTAATTTTTCTCAATTTTATGGAAGAATCAAATTGCAATTGATTTCGTGAGACCATCGATTGTCGCGATTTAAAACAAAAATTAAACCCAGATTCAAAGGTAAGCACATTAGCTACAAACTAACGACATTCCAATTTTTTCAAAAGAAATGTCCTCAAAAACTACTCAAGCAAATAAAATATAGATTTAGCCAAGCCTAAAAGCGGAGCCCCTCTTTTATTGCTGGAACTTATTTATTTTTTAAAGTAGTTACCAATAAAAAAAGAAAAGAATGAAAACAACAAACTTTGCTCCCTTTTAGATTCCAACTCCAGCCACCCGAACGCTAGGGGATCGCTCTAACCACTCAACTAACCTGCCACTACGTATAATACCTTGTGCATTGTTATACTTAAACGGATGTTTATTGATTGCAGTTCCGCCGACTAAACAGGCGGTCGTTTCTCTGGAAAAATGTGTTCGGACCGCCACAAACACCATGATTGTGGACAGAAAAAACCAGAAGGCACTAGCTCTGCTATATTTCGAATCGGGAGCGCTGCGAAATACTGCGAACTCAAGGGCTGTGCGGACGCAGTTCGCAGCACCGAACCGACAACAAAGATGAAGTCTTGAACTTTTGTAACTTGAACTTTTTGCTTTCCTAAAAACAACTGAGTACTATGTTGAACTCTTTCTTTCCATTTATAGTTATTTGATATTTTTTCTCAAGTTCTAAACTTCACTACTGTGGAACTGAATCGTTTTGCTAAACAAGCTAAGCTTTTAAAAAACCTCTTTTTCAAAAGCAACGGTGGTCATGCGATTTCCTGCCAAGAAAAACGCCGGGTGCCCAAAAGCACCGCCCGATTTCCCGCCAAGAAAAGATGGCATTCTCCAGCCCCGTCGGGTTGTCTTGGGACTCCCCTCCCCCTCCGCCAGAGTCTGTACGGGCGGGCGGGTGGGCGGGTGGACGTACGCTGACGTCACAGCCAAAATTTCTCGGATCGATACGTTACCCAATCTCATACCCAGAGTCCTCAGGCTTCTTGGTCAGGGGGCGGAGCCAGAAGAGACTCTGAGGTAATGGGAAAAATGTGATTTTTTTGATTGGCTGTTCTGGGCTGTTCACTGTAACAAAACTAAGAACCGTTAACTGCAGGATTCCTGCGGTAACACTTCCATTATCCCAGAGTCTCTCCTGGCGCCGTCCGCTGACCAAGAAGCCTGAGGGCACTGGGTACGAGATTGTAGGTTACCAAATTTGCTTAGCATTGGTGTTCCACTGGCGGGCTTCGCAGGCGGGCTCCGCCATTAAAAAAAACGTGTAGAATTTACATTGTAAAGAGTCGATTAGTCGCGCTTGCCCTATCTTGATGCTGTAATGGTGATAATCTTGTGAACTAATTAGCAGATTAAAGCTTCTGAACTTGTCCTCATTCAGGAGCTCGCATCGGAATTTTCCTTCAGAATCAGGAGATGTTGCGATGTTAAACGAAGAACATGGCGGAGTGTTAACACAGCTTATGGCGCAATCTCTGTAACTGCTCACCAAAGTCGATATATGAACCAACTGTTACTTGAAGGCGGTGAAACTTGTCAACTGCAAAGTTGCCGTAGGACACTCGAGGCGCACCCTGTAAAATTACAGCTCGCTTTAAACCACTGTTTCCGTCAACTTGAAGTTGGATCTGTAGCGCCAACTTTAAATGAGTTACAAGAAGAAAACCCAGAAGCAAAGTAGTGCTTTCCATCTCCTGCAACTCACTTTTCTCTGAACGTCTCTCAGTGACAAGTTAAGTGCCCTGACTTCAATTTATTTTCTTTGCGTATAATGGTACAAGCCTGAAAGGAAATTACCTTGACAACTTGACGCCTGTAGCTTGTGGTTTGCAAGAAACACAAAGACGGTCATCAGCAAAAATCACACCGAACAAATGTGTCCACCTGTTCAATTATGTACATTACAAGTGCTTTGTACTCATAATGTTCTTTAGCCACCCCTGCCGCGGAATCGGTATCATCAAACAAATTTTTAAAAAAATTTTCTAAAAATTTCTGAACAATATGGTTTGAAGCACAGATCGTATGGAGCAGCCAAAGACATGTACTTGGTAGTCAGCAGGGAATGACACCTGTTTTCCCAGTGAAAGGCAAGTTAAAAAATCTGATATTTCCTATCACCAAATTAGATTTTTTGTTGAACCAGATGGTCTAGCAGCCCATTTTAAAAACAAGCTCTATGGGTGATAATAAGAATCAGCTACTTTGATCTACTTTACCAAGTGAACTAGGCCTCTTGTTATGGATTAAATTAATAGAAGAGATTTATATCAGTTCCTAAAATTTATCTCAACGGAATTTAAGCTAGCTATCTTACTTACTTTAGATATAACTTACTGTTACTAATTTTTGCAGCAACTTAACTTTGCAAAAATCAGAGAGACAGATATTTCGTGAGACTCAAGTTTAATGATTTGGCAGAGAACAAACTGTAAGTACTTGCGACCTGGTCACCAAAAATTGATCACTGCCTACTACCAGTAACTAAGGAGTATTCCCTAATTCAAAAGATATTGAAGGGGCTGGCATTAGTGTTTGGATTTAGAACTCATTTTCCAGTGTGTTATCATTAGTGCACACAGTGGGATTTTTTTTGTCATCTGGTAGAAGATGACGACAAACTCTCCTTGAGTGAAGAGTTTTATGGCTAGTTATGTGGCACAGAACCTTAATTTGTGTAAGGTAACCATGTTGCTGAATGTTGTGTAAATGTAAGGCATCTGACGTAAACATCATTTGCATTTTTCCTGAAAGACATGCTGCATTCTTGGTATTTGTTAAGTAGTACAGCAGGGCGCCACAAGAATCCACCGGTTATCAGAAAATTTATCAGATATGACCTCGCGAACAAAGTCTTAAAAAATGTGACGCCTAAGTTGTAACAGCTCAATTCAGTCACCAGATAAAAAGCCTCCAAACTCAACCCACTACAAAAACACAAGAAGCAAAATTGGTCAACAGACCGAGATAAGGCGAGGCGAACAAAGACGTAAAGTAGGAGTCGCGTAGGCCTTCCAACCCCATTTTATAACTGTACTTGTTCATCATATTACCAACACAGCTTTCTTGAATTGACATCTACTAAAACTCAAAATTGGCTGTTTGAACTTGCACTTACATGTAAGAACTTAATTCTTAAATGACCAACATAACAAATTAATAAATAAAATTAAAGAATTTTTAGTCAAACATGATATCATCCAATTTCTCAAAAGCTTGAAATTTGCAAAGAAGCAGGCTCTTTAATATAGTCAATGACAACATAGTTTCCAACAGCCTATAAAACATTTTTTCTTGCAATGTAAATTAGTTTTGATAGACAGTGGAGGATCGAGTAAAACAAGCTGAAATCATGAAGGTCATTTAAGATTGTTTACCTTCCAATAATATCTTTCAAACAAGAATACTGTATTTCTACTAAAATGTTGTTAAACTCTTTATATTTAAATACTGCAGTTTTCAATGGATATCCCGAGACTTTATGTTGCTAGCAATTACTGCAACTAAACAGTGTCAAAAGCACTGAAGTCTCTTTAGGGATTACAGGAGGCAGCCTGACGCGTCTCCTCCGAAACACCCTTTGTACTTCCGTATCTTTCTTTAATATTCCGGATGCTCTCGCAACCTGCCCTTCCACTAGCATCCATTTAAGCATATGTTCGATGTGTCCGGCTTTTACGCAAATTGTCGAAGTTTGACTGCTTGACGTGGCCTTGCGAGTGTCTCGGTCGATCTACTGGTTAGAACTGTTTGCTTGGTTATCCTCTTCGTTCGTCGCCTTTCTTTTCGATCTGCGGAACGATGTCCAGCTTACTTTTCCATTAAAAGAGTTTGGTGAAAAGCCCAATTTGCCAAAGATTTGGAAAAAAGTTACTGATTGTTTTTTAAGTAACTCTAGCTGAATTGATCAAAGTTTGCCAAATGAAAGATGTATGCAAAGATCTAGTCCTTCTTCAGAAATTCATTGCTTAGCGAAGTGATTGTTTTATGAAAAAGCAAAGTACAACAGAAATGGCCGGATCCATATATCACCTCTGGAGTCATACACGACTCCGTCCAGGGACCCCATTAGGCCCAAAGGGATAATCAAAACGGGAAACATAGAAATGGTCATATTTTTAATTTTGAATGACCGAAAAATGACAAGCTTGTAAAAGAGCGTGATGTGTCTTTGTTCGTTCGAAACCATTAGTCTACGTGTAGACAAGGAAAGAAGAGTAGGTGAAGGCTCTCATAAACTTGACAACAGGATAATTACAAAGCATCGTTCCTGGGAAAGCTTTCGTTATGTTTATCCATATTTTAATACAGCAGTTTTTGGTGGTTATTTACTGTTGGGTATTAACACTCTATAAACCCAGAACAAACAGGCAAAGAAAATCATGGTGGTTAAAATAAAACAGTTTTTGGTGGTTATTGACCGTTGGGCTTTACATACCCATAAAACCAGAACAAACAGGTTGACAAAAGATCACGGTGGTTAAAATAAAACAGTTTTCGGTGGTTATTTACCGTTGAGCTTTAAAAACCGTAAAACCAGAACAATCAGGAAAAAAAATCATGGTGGTTAAAATAAAACAGTTTTTGGTGGTTATTTACAGTTGGACTTTGAAAACCTGTAAAACCAGAACAAACAGGTTGACAAAATCATGGTGGTTAAAACAAAACAGTTTTTGGTGGTTATTTACAGTTGGGCTTTGAAAACCCGCAAAACCAGAACAAACAGGTTAAAAAAACCATGGTGGTTAAAATAAAACAGTTTTTGGTGGTTATTTACAGTTGGGCTTTGAAACCCTGTAAAACCAGAACAAACAGGTTGACAAAATCATGGTGGTTAAAACAAAACAGTTTTTGGTGGTTATTTACAGTTGGGCTTTGAAAACCCACAAAACCAGAACAAACAGGTTAAAAAAACATGGTGGTTAAAATAAAACAGTTTTTGGTGGTTATTTACAGTTGGGCTTTGAAAACCTGTAAAACCAGAACAAACAGGTTGACAAAACCATGGTGGTTAAAATAAAACAGTTTTTGGTGGTTATGTACAGTTGGGCTTTAATTAAAAAGTTGTAAAACCAGAACAAACAGGTTGACAAAAGCATGGTGGTTAAAATAAAACAGTTTTTGGTGGTTATTACCGTTGGGCTTTCAAACCTCATAAAACCAGAACAAACAGGTTAAAAAAATCATAGTGGTTTTATAAAACAAAACTTACAGTTGTGGTGGTTATTTACCGTTGTGCAGTAAGAACCCATAAAACCAGAACAAGCAGGCTATAAATAAATCGCAGTGGTTAAAATAAAACCGACGGTTTTTGGTGGCTATTTCACAAGGGGGCGACCAGCCAAGTACCACTCCCCTCTACTGCAAAGTGAAAATATCTTGGCACCGTTGTTCGTACTGAAATCCTGCCTCAAAAGATTGTTGACTTCGTTCGCACGAAAGGCTCGTGACTTGCTCACTTTTATGGTCCCCCGAACACACATAAGAAAACCTACAATTTCGGTCTCACTCTGTTGGAGCACTTCTCTCAATGTCACAAATTCACCTGTTTAAATCTGCCGCTCTCCATTCCCCTCAATGTTGATTGAACCAATTTTGGTTGTGCAGCAAGTCATTGTTATCAACATTGGGGGCAGGGGGAGACAGTGAGAGTGTTCCAACAAATGTGTCAGGAATTGTAGCGAAGCGACTCATCCTATGAGCTACGGATACCTACAATTACGCCCTTGCCAAGCGGCTTACAATGACAAACCTAAGCCTTTAACAGTTAACCACTGCACAATCTATGACACATTCTCTTTCGCTGAGGAGATTAGACAAATGACTGTGAACACGAATGACATCCTAGTGTCCTATAACGTGTCCACGCTCTTTACAAACGTCCCTCTTGATGAGACCATTGAGATCCTTGAAAAATTAGTGGAGCATCGAACCAAGGGTGCGATCCTGAGGTCGAAGATTGTATGGTACAATGAGGGGGGAAAAGAATACGAAGTACTTCCTCAATTTGGAAATTGCTGAATTTCTCCGCACCTTGCAGACCTTGCAGTCTTCTCCCTAGTTTTCCCTTGATGATGCCTAAGCAATGGTGCTGGACATACCAGTCGCTACAGTGTTCTTATCCGGACACTAAATGATCGCCACCCTGTGATAAGCTTCACTAAGGAACTGGCAAAAAAAAACAACAAGCTGCCATTCCTTGGAAAGGAAATTTTTTAAAAAGCCGGCTGTCATCTGACAACAATGGTTTACCGTAAAACAAACCTGATGTGTCTACTCCTTTTCTACCAGAGCCACGTGGATCACTGGTAGAAGAGATCGCTCCTTACGACCATGTTAAACCTGGCTTGTCGTCTCTCTTCATCATGGGAACTGTTTCAAAACCTGATACCCTACTGTCACAGGAACAGAACCCAGCCACGACTGACGTGCAAGAAACAAAACTGTCCGGATTCTACTACCGTTCAAGGATCAGAAGTCGGCAGACGTTCAATCAGAAGAGAACTGAATGACCTCGGCAGTAAAATCAGCTTAAACTTGCAACCAGATTACAAGAGACCCAAATATTGGAGACAAGCTTAAGGTACAGGAAGAAAAGCCACCCTTAGTCAACCAGCAGTGCGTTGTATACAGTTTAAAATGTCATCTGTGCGATACAGAATATATTGGTTAACACCAACTGCCATCTCCACCAGCGCATTGCCGAGAATAAATCTTCTGCTGTTGGCAGACCTCTGTAAGAAAAACACGATGTCGGGAACCTTGACCTTGGCAGCCAGTTCTCAATGCTGACGAAGTGTCAGGGAAAGTTGGATTGACTGATCTTTGAATGCTGCTCATCCGCGAACGCAAACCTAAACTGAACACCTTGTTGGACTCCATTCGCGCTTTTGAACTAAGCATTTGCAATTAACCCTGAACATTTAGTTATCATTTGTTGTGAAGTGAAGTTCTTGTTATTTTGGGGTTCGTAATTCTAGACACACTTGAACAACTGTGCTAAATCTAGATGTTTACTTCACGTTGTAAAATTAGTAACCTTGACCGTCCCGATCAGGAAATCAACAGGGATTAAGATTTTGACACACCTTCCCTTGGTTAACCAAAATATCGAGACCAAGCATTGCTTTGTCTAGTTCAGTAGTGTAACTTAAACAAAAGATTAGGTTAAGCTGTTATATTAAGGGCATTCAACTCGGTTACTACTTCTACTACTTCTTTGTATCTTGTAATCGGTTGTACTTCGAGGAACAGACGTAAGTACGGAACGTGGATGGGCAAGGAATTCCTTCCGTCGACCACACCTTCTAAGGAACGTCTTTCAGGTTGACCAAGCTTGAGCACAAAAATTCCCACATAGCTCATAAATAGGTCAAAATGTACGAAGATCAATAAACGATTGGTAGTCGAGAGTTTCCCGCTTAGTGCTCTATAAAACATTGTTCATTTATTCTCATGGAACAATTCGACACTTTTTTGGTATGTAAACGTAACATATTTATTTCCTCACTTGAAAATGACTGGCCAAGACGATATCGAAACGTTGTGTGATTTCTCTAAGTTTTATTCTTACATATTTATCATTGGGTATTGAAAACCCGTAAAACCAGAACGATCAGGTGAAGAAACTCATGGTCCATCTATAAAACAGTTTGATGGTTATTACCTTTGGGCATAAAAAACCAGTAAATCCAGAACAAATTGGTGGTTAAAATAAAACAGGTTTTGGTGATTATTTACAGTTGGGCTTTGAAAACCCGTAAAACCAGAACAAACAGGTCAAAAAAACCACGGTGGTTAGAATAAAACAGTTTTTGATGGTTATTTGCAGTTGGGCTTTGATAGCCTGTAAAACCAGAATAAACAGGTAAAAAAAAACCGCGGTGGTTAAAATAAAACAGTTTTCGGTGGTTATTTACAGTTGGGCTTTAAAAACCCGTAAAACCAGAAAAAACAGGTTACAAAAATCATGGTGGTTAAAATAAAACAGTTTCTGGTGGTTATTTACAGTTGGGCTTTGAAAACCTGTAAAACCAGAACAAGCAGGGCAAAAAAAACCACGGTGGTTAAAATAAAACAGTTTTTGGTGGTTATTTACAGTTGGGCTTTGAAAGCCTGTAAAATCAGAACAAACAGGTAAAAAAAAAAACCACGGTGGTTAAAATAAAACAGTTTTTGGTGGTTATTTTACAGTTGTGCTCTGAAAACCGGCAAAACCAGAACAAACAGGAAAAAAATGATGGTGGTTAAAACAAAACAGTTTTTGGTGGTTATTTACAGTTGGGCTTTGAAAACCTATAAAACCAGAACAAACAGGTTAAAAAAACCGGGGTGGTTAAAATAAAACAGTTTTTGGTGGTTATTTACAGTTGGGCTTTAAAAATGCGTAATAATGCTGGCAATCAATTAAGTCTTCAGGCATTATCAACTCTTAACCCTTTCCACCTGGAATTTAATAGCCTTTTAGCAACCTAGAAAATGAAAACTCAGTATCCACGAATAATATGTTGATATTTGACAGGTCTAGTTGTGAGTGTAATTCATGATTCACATAAACTAAGTTGAAAGGAGTTTTGAAACTTGAAAAATTCCTAACGTACACCGAGAGTAGGTAAACCATAAAAAAAGGTTGTTTTGTTGCTCTCTATGCAGAGTATAACATGCAATATGAATCATGTACCGCAAATTTATTTTGTAAGGGTGGGTGACCACGTCACATGTAAAAGGGGTGTATACCTTTATTCCTTTAAAACGAACAGATCTCTCCGAGACAATTCTGGTGTCGGTGATTTTGAAAAAATGTGTAGTTCCAGAAAATGTCCATAGCCCCCCACGAAAGAGATTTGCCCTATAACCCCCGCACCCCTCTGGAAATTCCAATTTAACTTCATACATTGCTTTAAACTGTTGGGCCTTCGAGAACCCCCACCCACCTTGGAATTTCCAATCCCTTCTGGAGGAGTATGAATATTTTCTGGAGCTAAACAATATCATCCATGCTTACAGGATGTTATGCAAACCACTATAGTGAGCTCTGTTGGTCTCACAACGGGACAAAAAGGGTCAAACTAGACACAAACAAACAAACAAACAAACAAACAAATGCATTTTCATTTGTTGGTTATGACCTTCATAAATTTGTTCAAAACAACTAGTAACACAAGGCTACAGGTTGTAGGAGACAGCTACTTGGATGACAGCGCCTTCAATATTCTCAAACTCATCCCAGATCGTGGCTGAAGATTCTTGCTTGGGGCTCATGGTGAGATTTGCTCTGGATTTGGCACACCTTTTGTCAGAACTGATTTGGAGTGTAGTCAGAGAAGACTCTTGAAGAATTGGAGTGTTCTGCATGCACAGTGACAGAATGTATTTTCCATGGACCAGTCTAAGAGGACTTTGAATGTCAAGCGGTGTTTAATGAGAGATTGCTGACTTTATTCAAGTAAACACAATACATGGACAATATTTTGAAAACAAAAAAATACGGAGTCAACCAAAATTACCTGTTGCAATCCAAAACTGTCCTTTTCAGAATGCAAGGCAGAGAGTAGGCATTTAATAACAACCACAGTAACAAATAAAAATGAATATATGAAATTCCCATATTGTGAACTTCGGAAGAAAAATGAAATGATGATGACCATCGCAGTTATTGATATCAACTTAAGCAGCAGTATAACAGAGGTCATGAGTACAAATCTTGTTCAAGCAAGCCTGAATTTTTTTCAGGTTGTTCTTTTGGCTCTTCCTCAGTGTAAGAACTTTGGAATTCATGGATGACATAAAACAAAGGAAACAAAACATTTTAAACGATAGCGTACAACAAAACAAAAGCTAACAAACAAAGAAAATCTTGGCAGGTTTTTAGACCGAAGTAAGTCCATTGATATCATTAACTGCGATGGTCATCATCATTTCATAACAACAATAACAACAACAAAAAGCAAAACTAAGCTATCCCATTTGTCTTTATGTTATCATGAATGTCAACGATAAATATCGTGATAATTCTAGTTCTAAACGTTGCCTTTCCATTCGAAATGTTTAATATACAATGATGTGCAAAAAATATATTGATATCAACTTACTTTTTTTGCATGGAATGCATATACCGTCTCAATCCATCTGATTTCTTTTGTTTGAGTTTGTTTCATGAACCAGCTACAAGAAATGATACAAATGGAAATTAGAGAAGTGAACAAGGGCTTTTTAATAAGTGGACAGTATGACTGAAATAATAATAATAATAATAATAATAATAATAATAATAATATTAATAATAACAAAACATTAGATGCTATAATTCTCTACTACAATTAAGAAAACATTAATACCAAATAAATCATTATTCAATATTACTAAGTGCTGTCAACAAGTTAATCTAACACATAATTAATCTTAGATTCCCTCTCTAGAGAGGCGTTTTGAAATAAAAAGAAAATGAAAATGACTAAAAGATTTATTATACCCGTTTTTTTCCTTGTCTGTCTGGTATCGGCTAGGTCATCTGCAGCTGGACCTGGTCGCCGTCAAGCTGTACTTCCTAATAATTATTTATCACGCATTTGAATACAAATAAAAATAACAAAAGCAACTGAGCGGAACATCCAGCTTAAACTTCTCATAAAAAGCGGTTCAACCACGCACCATAACTGCGGAACTAATTACTGCTAGGTACTACTGGTATTAAAGAGTTTTACATATCTCACGCTCAGAGCCATCGGCTGAATTTTCACTTTCCTGGAAAAAGAAAGATATATCTCAGAAAGAAAATGTAATACACTGCTACAAAAGAACTATTAACTGAATTCAACGACATGGAATATCATATCATAGAAAAGGAATGAATAAACATTGCCTCGCCTCTGTCCGCCATATTGAATCAGTTGGTAAGCATATCATGTACGTATCACGAAGTGTATTATACCAGTGGTTATTTTAAGTGGTTTGAAGCAGAATCTGTGTTACAGAATACCTCGTGACATTGGTGCCCAGTACTCCGCGTGCCTGCAAATTCACATCCCTAAGCTATATGAAAACGAATTTAAAAAAAACTGTTAACGTAGTTAGAAAGAGCATAGTTTAAAGCCAAATACGCTGATTCGTTTTTACGTTTATATTAAAACCTCACAAAACAGGGGATTATCAAAAGTTTAAGGTTCATTTTTCATCGTGCTTTTTTCAAAAGGAAAAATAATAATGGACGTTTTTGAATAACTTGCATTTTTTCTGCAATATTACTGTGAGAAATTACGAATTTATTGAGCTTAAAGCAGTTTTAAAGTGATTTGAATTTTCTGTGCGCTCTGGTCACGTGACCAATGACGTCACAACAGTGAGCATATCATGGTCGTTACTCTCATGCGAAGTTCTATTAACCAGCCAAGCTTTGTTTCTCTCCGCCTTAAACTACCATAGCTACTGACTCCTTACCAGTCCCCTGGGAAATGCTCCTGTACAGAGCCACCTTAACTTTCAAATGCCAGATGTCAACTGGCAATTTCCATATTGCCCATTCCAATGACTATCAGGGCACGTTATCTGCTTTTGAATTGATGGCGGCCTGTTTTTGCAGTGAGCTAAAGCATATTTTTTGCCATAGTCACGTGAATAATGACGTCATCACCCTAACGTTAATATGAGGGATAACTTTCACGAAGTTGTAAATAACACATGGTACATCATTCTCTTCGACCACAAATTAACTAAGTTATTTTGCATTGAAATTTTTCTGGTGCAAAGCATTCTGGGAAGGTTCTTATTGTAATTATAATATTGTTTTTAATTATTATTACTAGCAAAGTGACACCTCGAGCAGTAGCCATGGCGGATATCTTCTTACGGTAATTTTGCATCCGGGTGTTCTCAGACAACTTTTTGCAGTATGAAAAGACTCAGTCCGATTCTTAGCCGAAGGGAGGCAAACGTAATTACACATATTGTCAGGATAACAGTTAGAAATACATTATTTCTATCTTGTTGTTACATATCGACTTAGACTAATTGCGCTTGCCAGCAATGTTTAAGCGGATTTCCCGTCTAATTCAATCTCGTGCAGGTGGTTTTTAAGTACACTTGTCAACGTTAAGTCCTTTAAATAATGGTCCTTCTGGTGGGATTTTAAAATGATGCATATATCTTATCACATAATGTCTGGTTGTGGATGCAAGAACGCGCGACTGAGACGACTTTGGCATTGCGATAACTATGTTTTCCATCTGACTGTTAGTCAGTCTTTTTCATACGAAATGTAATAGTACTTTTGTTCTCTCGACTGATCATTGCATAAGTTAACTCGAGACAGTTACAATTGTCTCATTAAAAAGATAACCTGTTCTTCTTAAATGGCACAAAATTCCTGTATTACACCTTCAGTGTCGATCGGAGTGTTGCTATGAGCATGCTTTACCCGGAGAAGAGAGCCGCTCAGTTGTCATGGTCTAAAGCATGCAGCCTCTTGACACTGCACATGGTTCTAAATGACCCCTCTGGCGTCGTAGTAGACACAGGGTTTGTAGGAAGAATCAACTAATGTTACATTTGGCTACAAAACTTGAGGCGTGGCTCGGTGGCTTCCACCGTGGGTTTCTTAGCAGTATGCGCCCACTTTGTCTTCCAATTTAAGAACTTCGTTCTCGTAGGTCACTTTGTCCGAGAACGTACGGCCTCTCTTGTAAGTGTTTTAGATCGTACCAAGTAGCTTTTCGGAATAATAAGTAAGACTTCGATTCATGACTAAGAATGCAATTCTACAGTATAAGTCCGCATTCTCGGTAGTATGACTGAGAAGTGTAACACAGAAACAACCACCAGTTGAGTCAAAACTAAAGAAACACTCAAAATATGACCGCAACTACACTCGCCGTTGAACCATGCTATCGAGCGTGGTTAAATCTCTTTGAATTTGCCTCCTCATCCGAGTAACAAAAACTGAACGTAAATTGTTAAAAAAAGGGGGGGGGGGGGGCTTGATATACAATTATAGCGTTTCCTTCAGTTATTTAATTTTTTTGATGACGTATGAAAGTCGTCTGCAAACTAAAAGCGTACTCATTGTCAATGTTTCATTTTCTATTAGTCTGTACTTCGTACAGTTTTTTTTTAATCAAAGGCTAATATAAGTTTCAACTGAGCAGAACAGCAGGCTTGGCTACGCCGATCGGCCGGTTTGGCTTTTTGTACCGGTGCAAGCTCATCTTGGTTTCCTCCTGTATCTCTATTTTCGTTTAATGTAAATTCTTATACAAGTACAAGACATGTGAGTTCATCTAAGCAGTTCTCATGTCAAAGCAATATGACGTCTCCATACTAAATTAAAGTTTAAACAGTTTGGTTCCACAAACTGTAAAAGCTAATTTCTGGGCACCTTTAAATAAAGCCTTACGCTTCAAATGCCCCTAAGGCACTGGGTACGAAATTGAGCCTGCGATTCTATTACAATCCATGCGTGACAAAATAGCGTGACTTTTTCCACGGAAGAAATCGAAAGCTGTGGCGAAGCAAAGCAGGCAAAGAAACGAAGGAAGATTCAACTGAGCAGTCGCGTCAACCATGTATCTCGGTGCAGTCAAGGAAGATTTTTGGCAATCAACAGCGAGAGGTACTATCATTGAAAGATGTAAGTCCATTTTCAACCAAGAACTCTTGAGCGACGATCAAGTTCGTCGCTTAAGAACCCCGAGGCGAAATAATAATAATAATAATAATAATAATAATAATAATATTTATTACTTAATATAGCGCAAATTAACATACATGAATGATCAAATGCGCATTACAAATATAACGAAAAGGAAATGTATATGTTTTTGTCATTAAAATTAATTAAAAAGAGAGTGAAATTTATGTACACCTGTGTAGAGTTAAAAATTATATGCAAGTCTAAAATAGTGATTCTTTAAATGTCCCTTAAGAATATAATAATTGTCCTGCATTCTAATGTCCTCCGGTAAAATGTTCCAGATTTTGGGTGCTGCTGTTTTAAAAGCCCTGTCTCCAAGTGTCTTCTTTGATCGCGCACTGTAGTCCTCTAGTAACATACCCCCGTCCGATCTAAGATTATATCTGGATGTCCTCTTAACTTTGACTAGTCCCCTAAGGTACTCAGGCGCATTGCCATAGATACACTATGAGCAAACGAGAAGATTCCCGCTCACAAGTTCGTGTTGGCGATCAGTAGTCCAGTGTTTTTTGTCATGTTTTACGGTGAACTGGCGGGAGTTTACCCGTAGCACGAGTCAAGTTCTAGTCCGAGTCAAGTTCGAGTTACAAGTCAAGTTCGAGTCAGGTTGAAAACCAATTTTTTTTTTTAATTTGTTTTAATTTCTTTTGATTACGATTCTTGATTTCATAATGATGTGCCAGTTTTAAACAGTACTGATTATTAAACAGTCCGGTCAGAGATCGATGGATGGATCGATCACCTGATCACGAGCGTCATTCGAGCCACCATTGGCAGCCCGCTTTACAAAGATATGACATCTCATAGTGTTTATAAATTTTCATGAAAGAATATGACCTCTATTTGCATACAGCTAAAGAAGAAATCCCATTTTCACGATGCACCGAGCGAGAAAGTATGACCATTCGCGCCACTCGGGTCCCATCTTGTTGCGTCCACAGGTTGCCCAAGATTCATTCACTAGAACCTATTCCCTTCGCGGACAAAATGTTGGAGGACGTACAGTTTACCGGTATTTCATCGGGATACATATACGAACCATAATTTTCTCCTTGTCCTCGGGGCTTCGAGGTAAAATTATCTCAACAGTTTTAGAAGTATTTGGCCTGTCTTGGGCCATAACTGTCAGAACAGACGCCAGCGAAAGAGACTCTTCGGGAGCTTTGACGATAAAAAGTTTACATGCTGTTATAGGTAAGACACGTTTCTTGGACTGTTGATGTTTTGAGCAGCAGTTGGCGCAACATTATGAAAGCAATAATCGCAACCAAAAGAACTGAAAATCAAATTAAAAAAAAAAACGTATTTTGTTAAACCTGACTCGAACTTGACTCGGGCTCGAACTTGACTCGTGCTACGAGTAAACTCAACTAGCGGAGACTAAGGATTCCATCGAGATCACTGACTGCGAGTATGAGAGCCTGCTGGAGTTGTTTCGTTTCATATAGAGCGATGAGGCGAACTTGAACCCAGACAATGTGATGCAGTTGATGTATTTGGCGAAGAAATACATGCTGCCTTCTCTGGTCGACCGATGCTCCGCTTATCTCCAAAAGAACTTGAACACTTCAAACGTGTTTCACGTCTTACCAGCCGCACAGAAATACGAAGAAAAAGACCTGTTGGATCGCTGCTGGAAAGTGATCGAGAAAGATACGGAGAAAGCTGTGAAATCGGATGGCTTCGTGACAATCGAGAGGTCAGTGCTGGAGGAATGAGTTGAGAAAGTAGGATCTGTAAGAGTGCTGATCTGAGGATTCTGAATGGTAGAACTATTGGCGATTCATTGGGAAGACCAACATTTCATGGTAAATCAGGAGTTAGTATTGTGTATTATGCAATATGTGATCAAGATTTATTCCGCCATATCGCAGATTTCATTGTTAGAGAACCGTTCAGTTTATCAGATCACAGTCCCATAATGACATGGCTTAATGTTAACACGGCTAATGATCACTCAGCCACAACAAATATCAACGATACATTAGTACGTTTACCTAAACAGTTTATTTGGGAAAGAGATTCCGCACTTAAATTTAGAACCGCACTGCAGTCAAGAGACATACAGAAAATGATACATGATTTCCTTATTGATAACAGGCCAGACAGGAATGTTAACACCACTCTAGATGCAGTAGAAAATATTCTTATTACAACTGCAAAACGTTGTTTAAAAATTAGGGTCGTTAAGAAGCGACATATCAAATTATCTTCTAACAAAAAATGGTTTGATAAAGAATGTCGTCTTAAGAGACACGAATTGAGAAAACTTGCTAATCCGTAAAAACACAGAGATCCTCTTAATGTTACCCTTCGGGAAGGATATCATACCGTCTTAAAACAGTACAAAAGCCTTCTGAAACGGAAGAAAAATGAATATTATCAGACTAAGATTTCGGAACTTGAAAGTACAGTAGGTAATTCGGACAGCCGAAACTTGTGGAACTGTTTAAAATCAATGGATGATTCTGTGAAGGAAACTAGCATCCCACCAATTTCAGAAGAAAATTGGATGTCTCATTTCCAATCACTACACTCTACCGAACCCCTTAATTTACACCAAGAAGCGGTTATTAATGAGTTACGAAGTCTAGAAGATGCAACAACACATTCGCATTCTTTGGACTACCTAATAACCAAACTTGAAATACGCACAGCGGCCAAAAAACTCAAAAACAAAAAATCTCCGTTTTCAGACAAAATCAAAAACGAAATGATCAAATCCAGCTTAAACCAGTTAATGCCTGTTTATTTCAAATTATTTAATGCGGTTCTTAGCTTGGGCACTATGCCTCCAACATGGTGCGGTGGCCTCATTACACCAATCTTTAAAAAGTGGGACTAAAAATGATCCCTCAAATTATCGGGGAATATGTATTTCTAGTTGTCTTGGTAAACTATTTTGTTCCATTCTTAATCAAAGACTTCTTGAACTCGTTCAGTCGCTTGACATACTTCATAAATCTCAAATTGGTTTTCTAGCAAATAATCGAACAGCAGACCATGTTCTTACATTACGAACGTTAAGAGACAAATATGTCAATTGTCACCAAAAGAAAGTTTATGCTTTAGGAAAGCATTTGATTCGGTCTGGCATGATGGACTTCTATACAAGCTGTTAAAAATCAATATCCGAGGAAACTTCTATAATGTAATTAAAAGTTTACATTCGAATTCTACCTCCTCTGTTAGAATTGGAAATAGCCAAATGCGATCTTTTCAATACGCCAGAGGTGTGCGCCAAGGCTGCATTCTAATTCCTTTGCTCTTTAACCGATACGTCAATGATTTAGCTTTCTCGTTTAACAATATTATATCTGATCCGTTTGTACTACCAAATGGCAACAAACTCAACTCTCTTTTTTATGCAGAAGACTTAATTATATTATCACGATCAAAAGTAGGATTGCAAAATTGCCTAAACGAGTTATCCTCATATTGCAACTCTTGGATGCTAAGAATAAACCCCAAGAAAACCAACAGATAATAATTTTTCAACGATGCACAAAAAAGTGTGATTATGTTTTTCACATAGGCAGTGAAATAATAGACATTGTCCAAAACTATACCTACCTAGGGACTCGCATCTCATCTTCCGGAAATTTTACGCTTTCGCTTGAACACCTTCGACAAAAAGCTCCTCATGCTTCCTTTGGTCTACGACGGCACACTTATTTTAATAAACTGAAACCTTCTGTTGCGTGTAAAATTTTTGACTCAATGATCTCACCAATTTTAACCTACAATAATGAAGTTTGGGGTGCCTTTGCGAAATCAGATTTTAAGTCGTTGGACAGCTCCGCAATTGAAAAAACTCATTTACAATTTTGTAAACGTTATTTAGAAGTTCATAGCAAGGCATCCAATATGCATGTAGAACTGAACTGGGGAAATTCCCTTTGATCATTGATATAAATAAAAAGATACTTAATTACTTAAACTACCTCCGAGAAAAGGAAGAAAGCTCTATAGTCAAACAATCTTTCAAAATATCGATTGACCTTCATTATAACGGTCATAATAGTTTTTACTCTAGTCTCATGAAAATGACTGACTATTACAATTTCTGTGACTTTAATTGTAATTCATTGAATGAAGGTAAAATCAAACAATATGAAGATCTCATGAAAATGAAAGATATTTCTTACTGGAACCAAGCCCTTCAACATTCGCAAAAACTTAGTTTTTATTACACATTCAAAAAGAATTATAGCCTTTCTGCCTACCTAGATCTAACAAGAAAGAACCCATCTAGAAAATCATTAATAAAACTGAGAATTAGCAGTCATAAACTTCGGATTGAAACAGGTACATACGACAAAATACCTCCTGATGAGAGGTTATGTAGTCTCTGCAATTGTAACAAAATTGAAGATGAAACTCATTTTTTACTAGATTGCCCGAGCTATCCTTCGCTAAGAGACAGGTTCTTTTCTAAAAGAGAACCTAAAATCCCATTTCTACGACTATTATCACATGAGACCTTATTGTCACATCTAATGAATTGTACCGATTATTTTATAAATATTCAATTAATTTCGTTCATCTCGTCATGCTTTGAACAGAGAGACAAACTAGTCACAATGGCTACCTCTCTGAATGGTTAAAAATAAGAAATGGTTGTAATCTCTTTAGTTATTTTAATTAAGTAAGAAATTAATAATTAAATTTTAAGTGGCTTTTGCAATACTGTAATACTTTGTTATAGTCATGCAAATAAAGCTTGTTGTTGTTATTGATTCGGCTGAATATCAAAGAAGTAGACTTATTCAAAGCTGTCGCTTGCTGGGCTAAAAAGGAATGTGAAAAGCAAGGTTTGAGTGTAGAAGGGTCTGTTAAAAGAAGGATCCTTGGAGAACGGATCGTGAAGGGAATTCGTTTTCCAGTTATGGAAGAGAAGGAGTTTTTGGAATTTGTCCTCGATTCTGATATACTTTCCCAGAAAGAGACTTACGGCTTGATGAAATATTTCAATTCTGTAATAAAAACTCCACTGGGATTTTATGAAGCTAAAAGGGTCGGGCATCTAAAAACAATTTCCAGGTTTAAATCACTTAATAGCGAGTTGCATAGCATTTCTTGCGGGAATTGTTTAGGTTTTTAGGCAGACGAAAGCATAAAGCTACATAGAGTGCGTCTCTTTGCAAGCGAAAACAGTGAATATTCAGTGAACCTGGCGTTGCGGGATGGTGGGGTTGTTGTCGCCAATAAAACAGGGAAATTCTTAGGTAAGCTCATACAGAGTGAAAAAGAAAATTATCAAGGGTTTGAGATTGTTTTTGACCCTCCGATTGCATTACATGGAGACAAGAGGTATGTTTTTTGTGCTGCAATAGTTGGTCCTTCCTGGTGTGGGCAGTGTGGCCAGTCCAGTGTGGAGTATTATGGGGTGAAATTCCACTTCAAGTTTTTTAACTATTGTAATACCACCGATGTTGAAAAGGGATAGTTTTCTGAATTTATGTTTACTGTGGACTAAGGCACAATAGCATAGTTGCGTTTAAGATCAAAAAATAACTATTATATCATGGATTGTAGCTTTTTTTATAAAAAAGAAAAGTTGGCTCTGCAACGTAAAAATACATGCAGTTTACGTTTTGAAATCTACACTCGATCCTCGGTTTGACCGTGATCGTTATCGAGTAGCAGGATTAACGTTTGTGCTGCATCCGTGGACAGCAAATGTACATCCACTTTATCTTGCAAAGCTCTTTTCCATTTTGGTACTTGTAGTATCCCTGGAGGCTTAGTCTCCTCCCCCCCCCCCCTCCCCTTAACCCCCATGTTTGTAAAGCTGAATATGCGCATTTCGTGTGATGATTAAATGTGTGAGAGTTTTACATCATGACGCCATTTACATGCATTTGCTTCTATTTCTGGTTGGCTCTTTGTAGTTCGTGTTCAAGTGATTGGATAGAGTGATTACTTTGCATGGTTCGCTCCGTTGCATAAATCATTTGTCAAATTAAGTAGAGCCCCTTGTTGAGATTTAGTTCACCCATATATGAATAGTTTGCTTTTCACTTGCTGTTTTAAAAATAGAGTGGGAAAAAAATCATTTATTATATAGACATCGATGAAATACCAGGATTTTGGGAAAATTTCATATCCAGTGAAGATATCACAGCTGTCATGGCTACTTCAGTCTCAGGCAATAGGATAAGAGCATCACAGCATCATTTTTATAAAATATATATGCCTTATTGCTATAATGTTCAGAATACATGTAAACGCCACTTATTTTCTCTATTTTTTTCGACTAAAAATTCGAACGTGCGTTAAGCTCTATATTTTATTAGATTGATTCAGCGAATAAAGGATTAGTACAAGAAATCGATATCCTGGTGTTTCATCGGTGTCTATATAATAAACAGAAAATTACATGGCCGCTTGGAGATGCGACATTATTTTTTAACACGAGAAGATAAATGTCATATCTCCGCGCATCCATGTTCAGTAATACCCTCTACCTATTATAAAAAATTAGATACGATTCACTTGTCAATAATCAGCTTGTTATGCAGTTTATTATATATACAGGAAATATCACTGAAAGTTGTTCAAGCGTGGTTTCTTTTCTTCTGCACGTCAGCAGTACGAGCTACGGTTACCTGCGATGTGCGACAGTCGTAATCAAAAGTCGTACCGTTTAATTCAGCCTCAAGCCCTGTGCTATAAATGTGGTTAAATTCCCTAAATAGTGCACACGGCACTGATCCCATATTTTTTTGAGCAGGCGAATGTTAGCAAGAAGCTAACAAATCATATAGCAATTATTTTTTAGGTGTTTGTCTCCGTAAAATGTTGCAATCTGGACAAAAAACAACAACAAAACACGCTAGCACAACGCACACTGACAACACCACAAAAATAAAAAGAACCAGAAAAATCATCAAAGTGATATCCACAGAACAGTGCACTAGTGACAATTATTGTTTATCGTATCCAGATTAGCATTTTTGAAAAACTCCGTTTTCCCGTTCTGCACTATAAATACGACAGCCTTCCGTTTTCAGAGTATTTTCATCTCCGCCTTGGAACTGAAAGGTCTACGTTGCTCCATGACCGGAGTGAATCTTTCGCCCGGGCGCCAGCTTTATTTTTTTATTTTCACAAGGACGATCCCCCTATTCAGACCAACGGATAGATGCTCTTTAATATTTTGTCTCCTTCTACAGGTTTCCCTGTGGTACTACTGGTCATTTATTATTTGCAAACAGGCTGCAGACCACCTGTTCTTCCATCTTTACAAACCACCAACCTAGTCCACTTCAGCACATCGACAAGCGCCAGCGTTGTAGCTGATAAGCTAACCAGCGGCTCCCTCCGGACAGTTGTCACTTCATGTAAATCTTCAAACGCCGAGACTCTAAGACGTCTCTTGGTTAAACTTTTAAAATTTTTACTGCGAATTGGGCTGGCATCAGGTATTGTCAGTGCGTTTGGCCTCCACCAAAAGTGTCCCTTGTGACAAAACGAGGAACAAGTTGTACATTCGCATCGAAGATCCGTGCGACGGGAAAATGTAGTTTGTTTCAGACCGTCAGCCATAAGTTCTATACAGCAGTACTACATACATTGTGTAACTTTCAACAAAATCTCCCACAGCACTAGTCATAAAACCAAACCCATTTATACTTCTACTTGCTCTAATTACTGGGAACACAGTTATTTTAAAGCTCAGATTCAATAGTCTTTTGTAATGTTTTCCACAACATCAACTGATTACCAGTAAAGATAACATCTACTGCCTATTTGTTCAAATAAGTATTCTAACAAAGACGTTGAGCATATTAAATCTACAGAAATAAGAAAACTGATTGTTTTATTTGTTCAATTTTATTATTTTTATTCAAGTTATTTTACTAGCGAAGTGACTGAAGTGACATCCTTACAACAGGTAAAATGAAGAAGCATATGGCAGATGTTTACGTCCGGCAAATTTCGAAACTTCAAATACTAAAATGTGCACTGTAAATACTAAAATCTATTCTGATCTGTTCTCAATATGTGATACTAAAGCCATTTATTCTCAGTTTACTTTGGCTTTTCGCCGCTTGAGATAACATGCACTGCATCTTTGCTGAAATAAATATGTTAAGACGTTCATGTCATAAGCAATTCTAACAGAGTATTCCGTTACATTCGCGCAGTCATTACACACAAATTATTGTCATAGTCAGAGAATATCTTTTGTCCTGGCTGAGACTAGTACTTCTGGCCACAAACTGTTGGCTACAGCTGGTCAAAAACTTGCTCTAAATTTTAGCTTCAATAATAAAGAAAATGATTGAATTTTTTTTCTATTTACTTGTAAGGCTGTTACACTGCTGCGACTCCGACACAAGTGAAAATAAAAATTCAGAGAATTGTCCCTTTTCAATTCGGGTCGACGAATTGTGGATATTCCTAAATAAAAATTTCACGCCAGAATGCTCTCTACGGGAAAGGCAGCCCTGTCCATACAAAGAAGGTGGACCGGCTATTTTGGCAATGAAAAAGTACACAGCATTTGCTTCTAAAAGAATCGGAGGCTCCAAAACAACAGCAAAACCTTGATAATCTCCAATCTGACTTTGCACGACTTCCGATATAAAAGCTTCTTTTTCAGTTAAGAAAAGAAGATCACCGCCATTTTTTACCGTTAGGCTCACCGAATATTCATTCTTTTCGCTACCAAAAAAACGCACTGCATGCAGCTTAATATCTCTATCAGCAGTAAGACATAATGAATTCGAACTGTCGGGAAAATAATTCCACCCGTTAGTTACTGTCCTAAACCTACAAAATATCTTAAGCTTCCCATCTCTTTTCGCTCGTGAAAATCCCACGGGAGTTTTCAGTACAGAATTGAAATACTTCATCAAGTCGTATGTCTCTCTCTGGTTAAGTATATAAGAACCGAGGACGACATGGGCGAAATCCTTTTCTTCCATCAAAGGAAAACGAATTCCTTTCACGATCCGTTCTCCAAGGACCCTTCTTTTGGTAGACCCCTCTACTACAATGCCTTGCCTTTTACATTCGTTTTCAGCCCAGCAATCGACAGCTTTGAATAACTCAACTTCTTTGATATTCAACGAGTCTTTCTCGACTAATTCCTCCAGCGCTGACCTCTCGATTGTCACAAAACCATCCGATTTCACAGCTTCCTCCGTTTGTTTCTCGATTACCTTCCAGCAGTGATCCAACAGATCTTTCTCTTCGTATTTCTGTGCATCCGGCAAGACGTGAAACACGTTCGACGCGTCCAAGTTCTTCTCGAGTTAAGCAGAGCATCTGTCGGCCAGAGACGGCAACATGTATTTCTTCGCCAAGTACATCAACTGCATCACATTATCGTGCTTTAAGTTCGCCTCATCGGTGTATATGAAACGAAAAAACTCCAACAGACTCTCATACTCGCAGTCAGGGATTTCGACGGAGTCCTTAGCCTCCGCTAATTTACCGTAAAACATGGCAAAAAACACCGGACTACTGATTGCCAACACGAACTTGTGAGCGGGAATCTTCTTGCTTTCACTTCCGCCTTGGGAGTCTCGAACAACGAATTTGACATCGCTCAAGAGTTCCTGGTTGAAAATGGACTTACATCTTTCACTGATACTACTCCTCGCTGTTGATTGCCAAAAATCTTTCCTGGTTGCATCGACATACATGTCTGAGAAGACTGTGCTGCTAAATTTTCGCTCGTTCCTTGACTGTTGTCGCAAACGTTTTCGAATTAGTCAATATGGCAAACTGGTGACTTTTCGCTTTATTAGCCGGCCGTGACCATATGGGCCTAGCATGCAATAAACGAGTTTTAATTAGCCAACAGTCGCCCAGGTCTACTTATATCCGTCATCTCACTGTTAACGTAGCAACCACGCGATTTTGTGGGCACTTCACAACGACACGTCAGCACACTGCTGTGGTTGTTTCCGTGAACTCTCGTGTGGGTTCATTCAGTGGTGTTCGACAGATCTTCAGTATTCCCAAGAAAGAAACGTTGCTGTTTCATCGCGCTTGGCGGCAGTAAGCTGTTTTTGGGTTTTTAGTTTGATTTGACCCGTATTTTGGACCAGTAAAACGGTTGAATTTTTAGGCGTGTGCCTGACTAACCTGCTATCATGTTTTTAGGGATACTTAAGGTCTCCTGTCGTAGTAATATTAAACATTTTTCGCCAAAATTAAAAACGCTAAAAGGTAATAGCCTTCATTTGCATAATGTTAACTAAGATTTAGCGGTAAAATTCAAGAGATACAATTTTTGATTATGCATTGGAAGCGAGTTGTTGAGTAAGGGATTTTAAGTTTTTAATGAGGAGAAGGGGGGTGGGGATTACGGGATTAGATCCAGTGTAACATCCGTCATCAACCCACAACACAACTGCTTCACTTCAGGCAAGAATGATCAGTCGACCCTATCCCCTCCCCCCTCCGGAGCCAGTTAGCAATTCTATAAAAAGCAATAAAAATACAGGCCCGGTATATTTTTAAATTGAAAGTCATTGAACTATTGCGGGAAGTATCCGAAGCATAACAGCTAACAGGCTAGAAACTATTGAGAGTGAATATATGAAATAATGATATGTGAACTGCGGATATTCAATGAAATAATCAAATGATGATGACTCTCGTAGTTAGATATCAACTTAAGCAGTTGATAAATGAACAACCTGAAAAATATTCAGGTTTGACTGGGATTAGGCCTGAATTTTTTCAGGTTGTTCTTTTATCAACTGCTTTTGTTGATATCTTTACTTTAACTGTGAGGGTCATCATCATTTGTTTCGTCTGGAAACTATTGGCATTAACTGTGCAATAGAGGGAGGGCAATTCCGGTAATCCAGTCGCTTGTGGTGACTGTGAAGAAAAACGGCTCAGAAACATCTGACTGCGAAGATATGGAACCTGAATTTTTTGGTCATTATATTTTGAAAAAACAAAACAATGTGCGCTTGTGGCGATTGTGAACCAAACTGCCCAGAAACTTCAGATTCTGACTCTGAGGAGGGCATTGTCCAAAACGTCGGTGGCTTCTTCTTCAGAAGACGCAAACGAGATTCAGCGTGAAATGGCCACACAAACGACATCCACTTCACAATGATTTGGCCGTAAAAGAAATGTGCTCCGCAAGATCAGTGCATTTCCTGGAAGAACTTTAAAGTGTGACATCAATTTTACTTAGCTGTGAACATAAGTGCTTTAGTTTGCAAGTACTTTTGGACTAGATTTTTGGTCACATAAAACATGTCTGCGACATTTGGTAATTGTGAGAAGTAGGAGGTATAAGTTTGTATTATATAGAAAATACAGGCTTATTTTTGAAAGGCATGAAATTTGCCATCATTAGCCAGAACAAAAACGGCACCCATCATCTAGATTTACCTTTTACATAAGCTTAGCTGTTTGATATGTAACATACAACTTATTCCAAAATGGCGGAAAATACATTATTCTTTTGTCCCCATGTTAATTTGCCCTTGTTGCCTCGTTTTAAGCCAAATATTCCTTTGAATTCTGCAGATTAGATCGAGGCAACAAGGGCCAATTAACAATGAGACAAAAAGGTAATGTATTTTCTGCCATTTTGGAATAAGCTAGGTGTATACATGTGTAAACGTAATCATTTTCAAGAAAACCTTGCTTAATAATCTATTAGAAGAAATAATTTTCTTGTAATCTTGAAAATAACAAGTGAAAAGCGATACAGCAGTCCTAAATAGGCTACTGATACTGATTCATGTACAGTTCGATTCTTACACTAACGTTCGACAAGGGGAAATAATTTTTTTGAAAATAAAGATTTATGCAATAAACAATACTTGTCGAACCTGCTTTAGTAATAACTGGTAGAAAAATTGATGAAGGTAATATATCAATATATTGATTGTATGTAAATTATTTGGGCACCAGGAAAAGTAAGAAGACAGTAAAACAACTGAGTTTTAAATAAAGAAATTAGAAACGCACAGCAAAAATTGTTTTTCCACTGTAAACACAACTTAAGTGCTGTACTTAGTCCAGTGTAAATAGAAAACTGGCCTTCTTCAACATCTTTTTCAAACCAGTACTTACTAACCGAGAATTTCACACCAGAATGCACTATACTGGAGCGGCCATTCACTCCAAATCAGGAAGGGGTACCAGTTATTTCAGCCAGAAGAGAATACTCCCTTTTCTTATGGAAAGCAACTGGAGAGTCAAAAACAATCTCAAACCCTTGATAATTTCCTAATTCACTCTGTACGAGTTTTGACAAGAAATCACCTGCATCAGTTGCGACAACAACCTCATTAACATCCTGTACCCTTAGCTTCACTGAATACTCATCATTTTCACTACCAAAAAGACGCCCTGGGTGCAGCTTTATGTTTCTGTCAACTGAAATAGCAATAGTATTGAAACGCATGCCAGAAGAATATAATACTGCCAGCCGTATACAATATATATTTTCTCGCGTTTGACGCTAGCTACATCCATTTGTTACTAGTTCTGATTGGCTCATTGTGTAGTTTATATTTGAAGTGATTGGATGGAGTGATTACTTTGGTTTTGGTCTTACAACACTCAATTCATTCCAGACCCCAGTGCTCACGCTTCTGACTTCGCGTGCGTAAGAGAAGAGCTTTGGGGTCGAGAATGCACTCAATTGAAATCCGCTCTAGTGCATAAATCATTTGTCAATTTAAGTAGAGCCCCTTGCTGAGATTTAGTTCACCCTTATATGAATAGTTAGCTTTTCACTTGCTGCTCTAAAAATAGAGTAGAAGAAAAATCATTTATTATAAAAGTTTAAATACAATTTACTTGTAATTAATCCCCTTAATATATAGATTTAGCCAAGCCTAAAAGCGTAGCCGCCAAGGAATAAACTGGTGCTCGTTTCTCAAAAATAGTCCTGAAACTTTTCGGTCTGAAATATATTTCGGGGCTTTTTTTGGCTCGTTCGCTTTCGAAAAGTGTTTCTTAAAAAGCCCGAAAGTGTTCGAATTGTCCTCCAATACTTTGGGGATCTGTTCTGTAAAACCAAGCTCGAAAGGTCATTCTAGAGGCTGAGTACAGCTTGATAATTTTTTTTCGGGCATCAAACTGAACACATATTTCACTCACGAGCCGTCTTGCTTGGTTTTTGCAATGTTTCCATATCCTGTCATTAACTGTCAAGGCTTGTCAAATCTCCTTGGATTATTGGCTGTTCGCTTGAATGAACTTGAAACGGCGCTCATTTAGAACAACGAAATTTAAATGGGTTATCTTCATCGCGTTCGGATGTTAACAAATAACATGAGCTGCCACTATTAGTATGGTCAAAAATTTATACTGGCATTTCACCGGCATTTTATTGGGATTATCTGAAAGAAAGGATTTTGGGAGCTACGAAGCACTTGTAATAAACTTATCGAAGAAATGTCGCGTAGGCTTTTATAGCAGCCGAGAAAAAAATTCGAGCGCTTTGAGGAACACCCATTACTTACCGGATAAAATAGCTTTAAACTCAAAACTGCTTCGATTATAGTTACTTAAGTAACCCTTATATTTCGTTCTCTAACTTGAGACCATCAAGATTGAAAACAAACAAACACCAAGCATGCTTAACTCTATGGCATAACTATTGCGGCTGCAAATTGTTTGAAATTTGAGCGCTTTTAGAAATGCACAGAATTGTTTTTGGAAGCTTTTAGGATGTAATAGGTTTAAACCGACAACTGCTTCGCTTATAGTTTTTTAAATAACTGTTATATTTCGTTCTCTAACTAGAGACCATCAAGATTCAAAACAAACAAACACCAAACACGCTTTAAATTATGCCGGCATAAGTTTTGCGGATGCGAAGTAAGCCTATATAAAGTTACCCGCTTTGAGGAACGCACAAAACTGTTTTCGCAAGCTTTTGGGATAAAATAGCTTTAAACCGACAACTGCTTCGCTGAAAAGGTTACTACTACTGAAAAATTCTAGGACAAGAAAATCGACAATTGCACAAAGAGATGTACCCGACAGCCGAAATTGAAAGCAATTATTTGTCGTAATCTCACTGAAGTGATGCTTGTGCAGCTAGTTGTCTTGCGACTGTGCTTAGACCTACTGTTATAAAAAAACATACACAAAATAATGGACAGAGAAATCATTTTTGAAAAAAGTTTATTCAGAAACCCGTAAGTTTATACTTAACTGCAATTCGCGTTACACTTCCAAAATCGTGGGTCGGTCCACGCGAGTGAAATCGGCTGAGCATGGCAAAATATTCAAGACTACATCTGTCACAAATCTGAGCACGTTTTCTAATAATTTTTTAAAGTCAAAAGTAAATGACACATTTCTAATGACATAAATTAAATTCCCATTTCAAAACGTAATTTCTTTGACCGTAATACTCAAAATCATGTACCTCACACCCTTTAAAAACTTCACTTACTTGGATATGTTTCAGAACAGGGCAAGCTCTCGGCCGTGAAGAAAACAAAGCGATGAAGTCCTTTGAAGGCAGCTTTAGTAACTTGAACTCTTTCTTTCCATTTATAGATATTAGATGTTTTTTTTTTTGTCAAGTATAAAACTTGCACCGCGCGATTTCCCGCCAAAAAAAAATAGCATTCTCTACCCCCCCCCCCCCCCCCCCCGTCGGGTTGTCTTCGGACTCCCCTCCCTCTCCCGCAGAGTCTGTGTGGACGGAAGGACGGAACGGACGGACAGTCACGTGACTATACGTCACAACCAAAATTTCTCGGATCGATAGGTTACCAAATTTGCTTAGCAATGGGGCTCCGCTGGCGGACTTTGCCCGCAGGCTCCGCTACTATAGAAAAAATATCATTAAAAGTTTGTGTAAGAAGTGCAACTTTTACTCTTAAAAACTTTTGTTAGCTTCATCTTTTGTGTTAGGCTTGTTAATGGACACAAGTATCCGAGTCAATAATGAATATATAGAAATTAAAACCTGAAAATCTAAAAGACGTTAACTTTCTGTTACTGCTCATTTAGGGTAGACTTTTGATACAGTAGCAGGATATTTTCTGTCGCGTTTGTATCTGCGTATGAACGGCTATTTTTAACACCCTCCAAGAAAGGTTCTGTTTTTCGCAAATCGTGTTATTCACCTAAAGTGATGAGTTGATGTGTGCACTTTCTGAATTCCCTTGAACGCTGGAACATTAACTGATACTGTTTTGAGCGTTGTTCCTTTTTCGTTACAAAGGAGGTAAATTTGAGTTTGCTAAGGTTTGAGGCTCATTTGACATCGTCAGCTGACTTAACAATTATTTTAGCAGGTGTATGCTTCAGTGAAATCAGCTGTGCAGTTCTGGAGAAAAAAAATCTGACTATGTCAATATTAGAAAGAAACAGAAAAATAATCAAGGTGATATCCACAGAACAGTGACAAATTTTGTTTACGACGTCAGCGTATAAACTCCCACTTTCCCGTTCTGCACCATAAATAAGACAGCTCTCCCTTTTCAGAGTATTTTCATCTTCACTTTGAGGCTAAAAGTGAGTTCTACGTTGCTCCACGACGAGTGAATCTTTCGGCCATCTCCAGCAATATGCTTTATTTTCACAAGGAAGATCACACAATCAATACCAACGGATAGACCGTCATAAGTTCTATACAGCAATACCACATACATTGTGTAACTTTAAACACAATCTCCCTTAGCACTAGCTACAAAACAAAACCCATTTAATTATACTTCTACTTCATTGCCCTGATTACTAGAACACGCTTGTTTTAAAGTTCAGATTCAATTGTCTTTTGCAATGTTTTTCATAACATCAACTGATTACCAGTAAAGATAACAACTACTGTCTGTTTGTTCAATTAAGTAACAAAGACGTTGAGCGCATTAAATCTACAGGAATAAGAAAATTAACTGATTGTTTTATTCGTTCAATTTTATTACTTTTATTCAAGTTCTCTATTTGTGGTATTTTACTAGCGAAGTGACTGAAGTGACATCCTTAAAATGAAGAAGCATATGGCAGATATTTACGTCCGGAAATTTACAAGCCGCAAATACTAAAATGCGCATTGTAAATACTAACATCGATTCTCAATATGTGATATTAAGCCATTTATTCTCAGTTTGCTTTGGCTTTTCGCCGCTTGAGATAACATGTACTGCATGCTGGCTCAGATAAATATGTTAAGACGTTCAACATGTTACCTCTATCGAAAAATGAATGAATTTTTTTTCTATTTACATGTAAAGCTATTACACTGCTACGACTCTGGCACAAGTGAAAATAAAAATTCAGAGAATTGTCCCTTTTCAATTAGGGTCGACGAATTGTGGACATTTCTAAATACAAATCTCACGCCAGAATGCTCTCTACGGGAAAGGCAGCCCTGTCCATACAAAGAAGGTGGACCGGTTATTTTGGCAATCAAAAAGTACACAACATTTGCTTCTAAAAGAATCGGAGGCTCCAAAACAACAGCAAAACCTTGATAATCTCCAATCTCACTTTGCACGACCTCCGACATAAAAGCTTCTTTTTCAATTAAGAAAAGAACATCACCGCCATTTTTTACCGTTAGGCTCACCGAATATTCATTCTTTTCGCTACCAAAAAAACGCACTGCATGCAGCTTTATATCTTTATCAGCAGTAAGACATAATGAATTCGAACTGTCGGGAAAATAATCCCACCCGTTAGTTACTGTCCTAAACCTGCAAAATATCTTAAGCTTCCCATCTCTTTTCGCTCGTGAAAATCTCACTGGAGTTTTCAGTACAGAATTGAAATACTTCATCAAGTCGTATGTCTCTCTCTGGTTAAGTATATAGAATCGAGGACGACATGGGCGAAATCCTTTTCTTCCATCAGAGGAAAACGAATTCCTTTCACGATCCGTTCTCCAAGAATCCTTCTTTTCGTAGACCCCTCTACTACAATGCCTTGCCTTTCACATTCCTTTTCAGCCCAGGAATCGACAGCTTTCAATAACTCAACTTCTTTGATATTCAACAAATCTTTCTCGACTAATTCCTCCAGCACTGACCTCTCGATTGTCACGAACCCATCCGATTTCACAGCTTCCTCCGTTTGTTTCTCGATCAATTTCCAGCAGCGATCCAGCAGATCTTTCTCGTCGTATTTCTGTGCGTCCGGCAAGACGTGAAACACGTTCGACGCGTCCAAGTTCTTCTCGAGGCAAGCAGAGCATCTGTCGGCCAGAGACGGCAGCATGTATTTCTTCGCCAAGTACAGCAACTGCATCACATTATCGTGCTTCAAGTTCGCCTCATCGGTGTAAATGAAACGAAAACACTCCAACAGGCTCTCATACTCGCAGTAATGGATTTCGACGGAATCCTTACTTTCCGCCAATTTACCGTAAAACATGGCAAAAAACACCGGACTACTGACTGCCAACACGAACTTGTGAGCGGGAATCTTCTTGCTTTCACTTCCGCCTTGGGAGTCTCGAACAACGAATTTGACATCGCTCAAGAGTTCCTGGTTGAAAATGGACTTACATCTTTCACTGGTAGTACTCCTCGCTGTTGATTGCCAAAAATCTTTCCTGGTTGCATCGACAGACATGCCTGAGAAGACTGTGCTGCTAAATTTTCGCTCGTTCCTTTACTGTTGTCGCAAACGTTTTCGATTTAGTCGATATGGCAAAAGTGACTTTTCACTTTATTAGCCAGCCGTGGCCATATGGGCCTAGCAATACACGCGTTTTAATTAGCTGACCATCGCCCATGTCTACTTATATCCGTCATCTCATTGTTAACGTAGCAACCACACGATTTTGTGGGCACTTCGCAACGCCACGTCAGCATACTCCTCTTGTTGTTTCCGTGAGCTGCCGTGTGGTTTCATTCAATGATGTTCAACAGATGTTTAGCTGTGGTTTGTTTCCGTGAGCTTTCATGTGGTTTCATTCAGTGATGTTCGACAGATCTTCAGTATTCCCAAGAAAGACATGTCGCTGTTTCATCGAGCTTGTCGGCAGCAAGCTGTTTTTGGGTTTTTAGTTTGATGTAACTCGTATTTTGGACCAGTAAAATTGTTGAACTATTAGGCGTTTGCGTGACTAACCTGCTGTCAAGTTTTTAGGGACAATTATGGGCTCTTGTCGTAGTAGTATTAACATTTTTTGCCAAAATTAAAAACGCTAAAAGGTAATAGCCTTTATATGCTTGATGTTAACTAAGATTTAGCGGAAAAAATTGAAGAGATACAGTTTTTGATTAAGCATTGGAGGCGAGCTGTTTAGAAAGGGACTTTAAGTTTTTAATGAGGAGAAGGGGGGTGGGGATTACGGGATTAGATCCAGTGTACCATTCGTCATCAACCCACAACACAAGTGCCCTTCACTTCAGGCAAGAATGATCAGTCGACGCTATCCCTCCCCCCTCCCAAGCCACTTAGCAATTCTATAAAAAGCATTAAAAATACAGGCCCGGTATATTTTTATATTGGAAGTCATTCAACTATGGCAGGAAGTATCCGAAGCATAACAGCTAACAGGCTGAGAGTGAATATATGAGATAATGACATAACTGAACTGCGGATATTCGATGAAATAATCAAATGATGATGACTCTCGCAGTTAGATATCAACTTAAGCAGTTCATAGATGAACAACCTGAAAAATATGCAAGCTTGACTGGGATTAAGCCTGAATTTTTTCAGGTTGTTCTTTTATCAACTGCTTATGTTGACGTCTTTAATTTAACTGTGAGGGTCATCATCATTTGTTTAGGCTAGAAACTATTGACATTAATTGTGCAATAGATGATAGCACCAAAGAAAGAGTCAAATCTACTGAAAGAGTATGAAGATCAACTGAAAAAGAGAGAGTTAAATTAACAGAAGGAGAGAAATTTCGGTCTTCCAGTCGCTTGTGGCGACTGTGAACAAAAACGGCTCAGAAACATGTGACTGCGAAGATATGGAACCTGAATTTGTTGCTCACTATATTGTGAAAAAACAAAACAAACGAGATCCATATTGGTCCGTACTCTCGTGGAATTTATTGGGAATGTGTGCTTGTGGCGATTGTGAACCAAACAGCCCAGAAACTTCAGATTCTGGCTCTGAGGAGGGCATTGAGGATGGCTTCTTCTTTAGAAGACGAAAACGAGATTTAGCGTGAAATGGTCACCGAAACGACATCCACTTCACAATGATTTGGCCGTAAAAGAAATGTGCTCCGCAAGATGACGACATTTCCTGGAAGAACTTTAAAGTGTGACATCAATTTACTTAGCTGTCAACACGTGTGCTTTAGACTGCACGTACTTTTCACACAAAACATGTCTGCGACATCATGTTTTGGTAATTGTGAGAAGTAGGAGGTATAAGTTTATATAATAAAGAAATACAGGTTACTTTGAAAAGCACGAAATTTGCCATCAATGTGCCAGAACAAAAACGGCACCCATTATCTAGATTTACCTTTTACATAAGCTTTGCTGTTTGACATATAACATACATGTGTAAACGTAATCATTTTCAAGGAAACCGTCACTTAATAATCTATTAGAAGAAATCATTTTCTTGTAATCTTGAAAGTAACAAGTGAAAAGCGATACGGCAGTCCCAAATAGGCTACTGATACGATTCATGTACAGTTCGATTCCTACACTAAACCTCAACAAGGGGTATTAAATTTTTTGGAAATATTAATGATTTATGCAACAAACAACACTTGTCAAACCTGTTTTAGTAACAACTGGTAGAAAAATGGAGGAAGGTAATATATTAATATATTGATTGTATGTAAATTATTTGGCCACCAAAAAACGTAAAAAGACAGTAAAACAGCTGACTTTAAAATAAGAAAATTAGAAATGCACAGCAAAAATTGTTTGTCTGCTGTAAACGCAACTTAAGTGCTATACGTAGTCCAGTGTAAACACAAATTCAGAAAACTGGCCTTCTTCAACATCTTGTTCAAACCAATACTTACAACTAGAATTTCACACCGGAATGTACTACACTGGAGCGGCCATTCACTCCAAATCAGGAAGGGGAACCAGTTATTTCAGCCACAAGAGAATACTCCCCATTCTCTTGTAAAGCAATTGGAGGGTGAAAAACAATCTCAAACCCTTGATAATTTCCTTATTCACTCTGTACGAGGTTTGACAAGAAATCACCTGCATCAGTTGCGACAACAACCTCATTAACATTCTGTACCCTTAGCTTCACTGAATACTCATTATTTTCACTACCAAAAAGACGCACTGAGTGCAGCTTTATTTTTTTTGTCAACTGAAATAGCAATAGTATTGAAATTCATGCCAGACGAATATTGTCAGCCGTTGTCAAGTGATCTAAACCTGGTGATAGGATTGTAACTTGAAAACTGAAAAGAGCCAATGTTGTACAGTTTCTCCCTTGTTTCTTACAAAAATAGCCAGAAACTGGCTACTTGATTAGTGCGTGATTATGGTTTGCTCTCCATTTGATAAAATCATTCGCTTTCATTCTCTTTATGTTTCAGGAACATTTCGTGTACAAGAAATTTCAGCTCATTATTTACTCCAGAAAGCGAAATCACTGTGTCGTAGCCACTTTAATTTGTGAAGCAAGAAGAATACCTACCTTTCTTTTATTCAACTTTTGACTTTTTCAAAACTTTGAATATTTATTTACCAGGTGTGGCATATATGCGGGTGCGGCTTGCCTGCTAGTGTTTATGTTACCAAAAAAGACGCGTTTTTTTTTTTAAACAGTCGATCTTGGCTACCGATTCGCATAGATATTTTCCCATTCTATGAATATGGGGCTTACGAGGACATTGTGCATAAAGCCCTGGGCAATGTATGTCGCGTTAGCTGTACAGGCGACGCTTTAGCTTCACGCCATGACCAAAGATTTAAAGGCGATGTTACACGGGACGATTCATAATGACGATGTTTAGTGCAACGCTGTTGTGCTAAAAGTTGAAGGTGATGTTACACGGGACAATTCGAACCAACGATTTTTAGCGCAACTCAGCGTCGATTTTTAATGTATGTACACGGGACGATTTTTAGCGCAACGGGGGCAGCGAAGAGTGTTCTGGGATGGCGTTGCCCAAAAAGTTGACGACAGGCATGTGACACTAAACAACTTGAGCAAAATTTGTGATTGGAAGCTGGTTCAAAAATTTGCAACGCAAAAATTGCGCAGAAAATCATCCTTGAACCCACGTGACACGACATCAACTTTTAGTGCAACATTGTTACACTAAAAATCGCCGTTTCGAATCGTTCCTTGTAACTTCACCTTAATTTAGACGGTACGATTTTCCCTTACGACTGTCGTATGCAACTTTTGTGGTGCGCACTTCTCGCGTCAGGAAAGGATCGTAAACAACTCATCATTCTGACACTGTGATTGCGGCTACGACTGTCGTAGGGTTTTAAAACATGTTTTAAACTCCTACGACATTTTTCCTGTGCAACTGTCGTGAAGATGTTGTACGTTTGATTAAGACGACACGATTTGTGTTGCAGACATGACGTGAACAAGTGGCATGCATATAACAGTTGCAAGCAAAAATCGTACCGTCTAAATCTGCCCTTAGACTACGAGAAATCTCTATTTTTATTTTCGCTCAGGGATAGTCGAGCAAAACGAACACGCGAGCGCGCGCGATCTGCTTGGCGCACGCCACATTTCCACGGGGCAGGCGATGTTTGCGCTCACTCGAGTGTGATTTATGCTCGACTATCCAGAAAATTAGAAAACAAAATTGAAAATTATAAAAAAAAACAGTATTGATTCAGTTTAGTCAAAGAATGATTTATTCCCTGAAAAGTGGCCGCAAACCTTAAACCAGAAGTATACCAATTTATTTTTCACATTTAAAATTGAACAAACACAGAATAGGTACCGGCTTACTGTTGGGGAATCCTAACAGAAAAGCTGAGGGGTAACCCGGCAATGGACTGGTAGTGCTACCGCTAGGTTGCCACAACGGTTGCTCCTAGTGGCTTCATATATGCTAGGGGGAATCGGAGTTAAAAAAAAGCGCCAGCCTGATGAGCCTTATGGCTCGGTTCAATCCGTTGGATTGGACACAAGATTTTACCTTTGCATGCTAATTCATTTTCAGCTTTTTTTAGATCAATCATGTGCGGCTGGTATTACTTAACAAGAGCTGTACTTATTTAATCCTAACTGTAAGTGACTGTGTGCGGAATATGCTCTCCTAATAGAAAAGTTATAACCACTTCACGTTTATTTTCACTTGGATGGAAGCCAATCAAAAGAATTCATGTGGCGATGACCTAGATTGTTGCATGTGTTGTGAAATTTTGTTTATCTGAATCGCACAAAAACGGAAGTCAGAGTCTTTTCACCACAAGGAGCACTTTTTCTCCGGGTTCATGGCGGATCCTGCTTTACAGTTGAAAGCCTCTGCGAATTTATCATAGTTGTGGAGTGTGCCGATTATCCTAAGAGTGGAAAACAGGGATTAGCATTGACATATGGAAAGGGAAAAGGTAGTGCATGATTCAATTATCGACGCATCAAATTTGGAAGGTACACTGAATTTTGCTCATTTAAAGTTCATTAAGGTCATTATTGTCATTTTATTTTGAATTCATTACTCGTTTTAATCGTCCACCTTTCAAATGAGATATCAATAAAACATTCAAAACGAAAATAGATCTGACGCTTGTATTTTGATATGACAAATGTGTGCGAAAAGTTTCCCGCTTTTAATTTTTGTTCTGTTTTTTGTTCTTCAACTCCTTTTCATCCTATCAGAATGTTTAAACCATTTTGTTGTTCTGATTTGAAATGCTGGTAATGAAGACACCACTGAAAGGAAATTCCGGAAAACTGCCAATTTCCCACGTGCTTGATGCATGATATCATGTATTAATCCAATCAAAAATTGGCTATCAAAATAAAGTTTAGTTTTAATATTTCATTTTGTATTTGAAAAGTAGATTATTTTTAAACGATCAATGAAATAAATATTGCAATGATCAACTTCACTTTTTATACTACGAGGGAACGCCACCCCTGCATGTTTTGACCGTAGCAAGAATCAATTGGAAAAAATGTACCCAGTCTCCATGAAGAAGACTTTGTAAGCCATGCTCTATTGAGCGGTCCGCCCTCTTAAGGCCAAATGAGGTATTTTTCCACCGCTCCCTCTCCAGGTGTACATATTTTCAATATCCTCACCAAAAAAAAAAGCTTGCCTACATGACACAAACGATGCCATTCTTTCAGTCCCAGAGTAAACCCTTGATTCTTGTGGTGTCAGAATGAGATCCTAAAGTGTGACCATTCAAATTAAAGTTGGTTGTTACGCAAGCTTATGATCGAACCAGACACAAAACTCACCTGTACTTTGGGTAGGAGTGGGAGTCAGTCTCCACTCGACTAAGCGCCGCCTTTTTCTTGAATATGCTACACCAAGGCTGGTTCATAACAGATAAACAAAATCAGGGCCGCTGAGTCATTTACATAAATGAAGGCTAGGAGAGACCTGCGAGATCCCGTTCGTCGTCCTTGCTCAAAATTGTATTATTAGGACTTCGACGAGCCGCAGTTTACGGACCGAGTCTAAGTTAGACATGCTTCGTTATTAATCGAGGTATACACCTTATTGAAAAAATGTTTTCGAGTAAAAAGCATAAAAAACATGAACAGAAAGCGTGAACGTTTGCCTCCATCCTCAGAAACCATGCATAATACAATAACACACTCCGAAATCTTTATGGGAATAGAAATATTTTCAATATGAATAAATATAACTGAGTAGTTGTTGTAGTCATGCTTATTTTAACTGCCAGTTATAACACTTATCTCCTTTCTGCTACTGTTCAAGCTCGGCATATTTCCTTGAAAGCCCTTAGCGCAAAGAGAATAACTGATCCATTTTTCAGTCGCTTATAAATGTTAGTTAGTGACTGCTTATTGGTTACCAACCCTCCATTTTAAGTGCAATACCACCCGGCTGACTGAGCGTAGTATCTACCAACTCAGCCTGCATCTCACCATAACTCTCACGTATCTAGAAGGCATGCATCTCATTTTCTCAGGGCCACTGACGCTATTAGCATGCATGAATTACTTGGTCTAGTTCTCTAGTAAAATACTCTAGTTATGCTCACGTTATCTCATATATGATTTAAATTGTTTCATTTACTGTGTTGATACCAACCCGTGCAAATCCAACAAAGAACAGCTGATCCTCAGTTAATCCCAACCCAGGGAGGGCTCCTTCAGTACCCTCTTTATCCACCAGAGTCTTATAAGCCTAAAAAAAAAAAGAGATTAAGTCGTGCGGTCGTCGTAAGATATGTATCTTTTAATTCGAGTCATAAGATTCGTTAGTAAGATGACTTACTTTGAATGCTAGTTTAATTCCTCCATTATCCGCTATGTTTTCGTCGAGCGTTTGATGACCGTTTATCTGAAAAACGAGAAAACACCACCCTCGCGTTAAGAAAAGGCTATGTCACCTTTTCCAGTCTTAATTTTGAAAGCTCAGAGAGACATCGGAATGAGAGGAAACGCAAAGGCATTAATTTTTTCAGTTTTGTTTAAAATTACTCTACAAGTCCTTTGATTCCATAAAAAAATGAGTGTTTGCGCTTGCCGATGCCCAGGATGAAGATCGTTTTCAACTTTCCAAGTTCTTTTGAGTCTTGAAAAAATTTACTAAGAACTGATAGTGATTAATTGTTCTCCTTGGCAAAATGCTCATGTTCTCTAGTATTTTTTGTACAAGGAAAGGTAATTAGTTTTTTCTTAACAAAACTGTCAAAATCTCCATTAAAAAAGACGTTTCACAATATGGATTGAGCGTTCTTCACCTCTGCTAAGCAGTGAAATTCGAAATAAGACGATTTTTAGTCATGGTATGTTGCTGAATCAAGCTCCTTATAAAGTGAACATGTTTCATAGTCTTACAAAACCAAAATATCACCTCACTTAAATAAGACAGAGCTACATTTTTTTTAACATTTCCTTATTTTCTCTTCAGTGACTGGAGAAAGAGAAAAGATGTATGTTGGTCGGTGGGTTAGTCAGTCAGTCAGCCAGACAGAGACAGACAGACAGCCAGTCAGTCAGTCAGTCAGTCAGTCAGTCAATCCGGCTTAGTCAGTCAGTCAGTCAGTCAGTCAGTCAGTCAGTCAGTCAGTCAGCCAGTCAGTCAGACAGTCCGTCAGTCAGTCAGATCAGTCAGTCAGTTGGTTAGGCATACATTCGGTTAGTCACTAATTGCTTTACCTTTTTGCCAAAGACCTCGAAGTTTGAATACTGCTGTGCAAGACAATTGGCTCTGCTGTTGAATCCAATGAGAGACGTGATGGACCACCAGTTATTCATGTTACCGTCTTTGTCATAAAATCTTCCTGTAAGTTAGGCAATAGTGCAGAAACACTTATTGAGCTACATTTGATAAATATCGCCTGTAATTTAGGGGTTAGCTTAGATTGTTAACCCTCCTATTCACGTTTCAATGAAGCTAACTTGGTAGGGAGGGTAATTGTTAGCTCCGCCAGAGAACAACTGAACAAATTCAGTGGAAAGCCAAAACTAAAACGTCTGGTGAAAAGTAGTGAGCATTCTGTGTTTCAGGCGGAAAGTGCTGGTAAAACTCTGCGCGGCCGAATAATCAGCCAGTCGCTTAGCCAGTCAGTCAGTCAGTCAGTCAGTCAGTCGGTCGGTCGGTCTGTTGGTCGGTCAGTCAGTCAGTCAGTCAGTCAGTCGGTCAGTCAGCCTGTCGTTCATTTATTCGGACGGATTATTCAATCGGTCAATCGGTCCATCCGTCCACAGACAAAAACAATGTTGTTACAGTTGGCCAGTAAGTCAGCCAGCCAGCCACCTAGCCAGTGAGTCAGTCAGTCGGTCGGTCAGTCAGTCAGTGAGTCAGTGAGTCAGTCAGTCAGTCAGTCAGTCAGTCAGTCAGTCTGTCAACCATTCAGTTAGTCGGCGAGCCGGCCAGCCAGCCATTCGGTCAGTCATTAAAATATAAAAGAAGCCAGATTTGGAACAGTCTTTCAATGATGCTAAATGCTCGACAATCCATCATTATGTATTTTCAAGAAAAAAATCAAAGAATACCTTTTATATATTAATGTTCAATACCTTCTCTGTTAGTCAGAAACAGAAATAAGAACAAATGAAAGTATTAATTGAAAAATTTGCATTTTATTGAAATGTGACTTGCGTTAGTTACATAACACCAGATACATGGATATATTCCTATTGTAAAAAGTATTCAATTTAGGATGATGTAACAGAGGCTCTTCTTGTAAGCCCAGTAGGGTTTACTGAGAGCTCCTGCTCCTAATTAAATCTACTAACTGCAATGTTGTACTCCTGTTGATAATATCTTGGGGCAAATAAACACTACGATATCGATTCCTTTGGTTTCACCCTTACCAGTGCCGTCAAATCCATGTGTTATTTCGTGTCCAATCACCATACCGATTCCGCCATAGTTAAGATATCTGACAACACAAAGAAAGAAAAAACCTAACTCCCGCATTATACAGCGGAACTACAGGAAGAGACTTTAAATTGTATTAATGGCCTCAGTGGATTGACACTGCTGAAGGGAAAAAGAGATTTAACAGCTTTGAGGATTACTCTACGAAACCTAGACGTTTACAAGGTTTATCATGGGCAGCTTAATTCATGTACCTGGATTGTGTTAAATTTTGTTTACTAAGAAAGAAAAAAAACTTTTTTTTGGGGGGGGGGGGAGGAGTACTTTTCTACCATCTACTTGCGGGACTTTTCAACTAATAAGATATCAACTGATGGCTTTGAATGGAGACCACTTGACAACGACGCGCGGATATCAGGCGGACCACACTATTTAAAATCATTCGTGGGCTTATCTCTGTGGGCTGACAAAAGACCTCTTACGACCTGTACAGCGGATGACGAGACACGCCCACCCAGAAAGTCTCATTCCTTTACAAACTGTCACGAGTTCCAAGCGCCTCTCTTTTTTCCGAGAACAAGAACACAGTGGAAAAATCTCCCTCCATCAATCTTCACCTTAAATCTTCACTGAACACTGTTCCCAGGCCCCTCATTTAAATGTCACATTAGCTGTTGAAATCCAAACCTGTAGCCTAGTTAAATCAAAACTATTTTCTTAATTATTATTTTTGTTTTGCTGACCCGAAGCCAATAATCCTCAAAGTGAAGGGGTAGGTTTTTTGTGGTACATGTAAATGCAAATGTAGATGTAGTAAGTGACCAATCAGCGCTCGAACTGCTTACTCGTGTACAGGGAATTAACTTTCTTCCATTGAGAACGGGTTCAACGGAAATACCCTAAATAAACTTTTAAACATCCGGGACGTTCTCTCTCTCTCTCTCTCTCTCTCTCTCTCTCTCTCTCTCTCTCTTATAGGCGATTTGTTTGGCTAACATAAAATCTATTACTTATATTTACATACGGCTTTCGCGTAAAGAAGGGAGGTTATTGGACAATTTAAACCACTGATGGATGCAGTGGAAACTCCCTGTACGACGACTTATCGTAAGCGACTGCTTAGGCTTAAGAGGGTGAGTTGGCCCTTACTGGAGGCTCGACTTTTTTGATGAAACAAGGTAAATCAAAACTGCAAGAAAATACGTTCACATTCATTTAGCTAATTAAAACTTGCACAGCTGCCTAGAAACTGGGGCAGAGGAACGAAATTAGCATTTTTTTAAACACCAAATTTTAAGTATAGCAATACCTTAAATATGAAAGGACTTACTTGGGGTATGTTGGATTGTAGAACGGTGGCCGCAGAATGGCCGCCGGGAAAACTAAATAAGAAAAAAATAGTCAAGTAGCTAAATTAACCACTGAGCGCTTCTCAACTTTGTATCGATTAGCCAAAACCAATGAAAGTAATTACTCTAACCAAACCCAAAACACACCAGCAATGAGATAAATGATACCCTGAGAACTAGAAGAAAATACAGGTAAAGTCAAGCGTCAAGAAAAACAGCAAAACGTGTGCGAGCAAGTCACATATAACTTTTCTTTCTTCTGACTGGTCAAGAGAGTGGGCGATAATTTAACCAATCACAGAGTGTATTAAAGCAAAACCAAAAGAAAAGGAAATTTCTTTGCAAGCTCAATAGAAAACCGATCTGAACCATATCACTAATTAACGATAGATAATTTCGGGAATTTCTTGTAGATATTTTAGGCGTTTTGAAAGTTTATCTTCTTGTTCTTGAAATTTGTATTATGGAACAGGTATTAGGTTAAAATGAATTTAATTACCAGCCACGTTCTAAAGTGGACAAACAACAACCTAAAGTAATCCTTCTATCCAACGAAAATTTATCTTGTTAACATTTCTTTTATTCTGGCTTCAAAAGTTGTAGCTTCTTTTGCTACTGGATGCCTGCACCTAGACGCGGCATCTTACACGTATTTAAATTCCTATGAATTAAAGGGTCGGTACAAATTACATTATGAGATTCAAACCCACCAATGCGATTCTGCCGTAATTCATAATAAGCATTCACTTTGGATGGGCTGACAGGCCATCTACAAAAAACGGAAGCAAAAATTGGATTTAGTCATTCTTTGAACCTCGCATACTATGGTCCTCGCTTTTCAAGGGGATGACTTTCAGACCCTTTTGTTGTTTTAGGGCACTTTGATAGACATTAACTACTAGGCCTACTGCAAGATAAGGTGAAGATGCGCCTATTACGAGTTGTCATATCTTGCAAAACTCGCAAGTCACAATTTGTAGAAATAGGGCATCACACGGGGTGAACGTCTGACGTTCACGCTGTCATGCAGATATGATCATCCTGTCATTGGAACTGTTTTTTTTTTGTGACTCGAAATAACTCGTCTAGCATGCTCTGATCTATCCTTGTATAGCATAGGAAAAGGAGAGAAAAAAGCAAGAAGATAGCATAGGTACGAATAAGAATGTAAAAGTGTGGGGCTCCAAAACGTGGTCGATGGTTGCATTAACGAGTTGGTAAAATTTACAAGAATTCGAATTTGGCTGAGCTTTTGTTAAATTGCAAAATAAGATAGCAAACGTTCTGTAACCTTTGTAAGTCAGTATGAGACGAAATTCGAAATGATAAGATTTAATTTGATACTACCTGAGTTTATATAAGGTAAACGTGGTAAACTGGCCAAAATAAAGAGGCATATTTCGTTTTTTCATTTATTTGTTCCAATGACTAATTTAAAGGTATTCGGCGATGCATTCCAAGATGCATTTTTGTTAGATTTTTTCTGTTTTCTCTTATTGCCGTGATTTAAGGGGGACACAAGGGCTATGAGAGGAGGTTTTCCTTACAAGTCTCTGTCGACAGGTTTATCTAGTGATCCATAGTATTTATCAGCGACAAAAGCCAAGGTATTGAGTACATTTTCGAACAGCGTATCCCCAACGTCTAGCTGTCAAATACAAAAGCAAGTTCACATGTCATTAAACAGGCAAAAAATTGACATTTTTAAAGAGCCATGTCCTAAACCTTCACTTAATACCTAGGAAAGCTACAAAAAGGGGCCAAGGATGTGCGTAGTCATATTTGAATTGTGAACTGTAGTCCTTAGGGTGAGAGGATTCCGAAAGCATGCTCACTGATGGCGTACAAAAAGTATTCTGTCACAGACCAGTTGAGCATCTAAGTTTCTTTGAGTTCTGACTGAGTTTTACCACTTGTATCTAGTTTTAGCGGTGTTGTCGGCCGGTGTCGCACACATCAAGGCAGGAGTAGCACACAGTTATGCCTTGAAACTGCCCATTGAGATCAAGGAGTGTTCACGTGCGTGCTGTGGTCAAAGGCGGTTAATGGATGAGTTCAATAGCGATTGGGTGTCTTTAATTTGATGAACGAAGGGATCATTTCGCGATTAAATGAACGACTGAAAGGATACGTCATGGGTTAATGGCTGACTGATTGAGTTAATTGTTGAACAGACCGGTTGATTGGTCAATGATTGAGTAAATCCAAGAGTGAATGCATGAGTTCAACCGATGAATACGTGAGTGTATGAAAGAATGGGTGAGTTCATGGATGATTAGCTTTTTACATGGTTATAGGCTAGTTTGCTGATAATGGGTGAATTGGTTACTGGATGGAAAAATGGGTGAGCAATTTCGTTAATGGATAAATGAGAGAGTCGATGGGTAAGAAGATGAGTGAATGAGTGAATTCATAGGGTGAATAGGTGAGTTTATAAGTAAATGGATGAGTTAAAGGGGTCAGTGTAAGAGTCTTTTAATTTCAAGTTCATTGCGCTCGTTGCAGCATTGAGTTTAGTTTAGCGTTTCGACCGAACCGTTCGAGTAGTGTAGGACCTATAAAAGAATTAGCAAAAGTCCAGTTAAAGACAACGGGAAACAAAAGAAGCACATAGAAAAGGAATTATTTAGAAATTTTCAAGTTGAATAAATTTGACGTCCCTCGATGGTATAATTGTCTTTTGATGTTGAAAACCAGCGTTGGGTTTGGAATCTGCTATCTCAGAATAAAATGCTCTTGGAATCCGTATGTCTATACAGTCAATGCAACCATACATGGGAACCCGGGATTGTGTGACATAATCCAGTATCCAAACCACTTACTTTTTGAATATATGCCCCTGTTTCACCTTTATCAACTCGGGAAGTCTTGTCTTTGATCACACTCAACGTCTCCGTCTTTAGGAATAGGCAAAGCGTTCCCTTTCTTATGTATTTATATTTACAGCCAAAACTATGTGGCCTTAAACCGAAAGTCCTCGTAGTAGACAGTACACGGCAATGTTCTAGCCGACTGAGTGATTTTTTTTTGCGGAACGACCATCTCTAGGAACGCTTGCTTTCCCGCAAAGAAACGTTTGAGCCGACAAATGAACTTTAGCAGGACCAATACATCCTTGCCAAACATAATTTGTTTCCATGCGTTTAAAGCTTGTCAGCAACATATTTGTTCACCTTCCAAGAGGACGAAGAAAAACAAAAAGGGAAAACAAAGGTTTATAATGATTACTCACGCCTTTGAGTTCAGCAGCTAGTTTTGTAGGGTTCTTGATGTAACTTGGGTAACCAATGACTTCTGCGATGGCGTTTGCCTTCCAAAAAATACGAAAGAAAAAAGAACAGATTAGAAAACTAAACAAACACAGAAAACACAACGTCAATACTTCCTAATCATTAAAAGGAGCCCGCGGGCAAAGCCTGCCAGCGGAGCACCATTGCTAAGCAAACTTGGTAACCTATCGATCCGAGAAATTTTGGTTGTGACGTCAGCGTACGCCCACACGCCCGCCCTGGGGGAGGGAGACGAGTCCCAAGGCAACTCGACGGGGGGTGGAGAATGCTATCTTTTCTTGGCGGGAAATCGCCCGGTGCTATTGAGCAACCAGCGTTTATCTTAACGAACAATTGCATCACCACCGTCGCTTTTGAGAAAGCGGTGTTTTAAAAAACCGGAAACCAATAGCTTGTTTACCAAGACGATTGTTCGACAGTACTGAAGTTTTAAACTTATGAAAAAACATTTAATATCTATAAATGGAAAGAAAAAGTTCAAAACAATACTTAGTTGTCTTTTTGGTGGAAGGCGAAAAGTTCAAGTTACGAAATCTGCCTTCGAGGATTTCATCAGTGCTTGTTTTCGTCACGGCGGAGAGCTTGTCTTGTTCTGAAACAACGAGGTAAGTGAAGTTTTTAAAGAGTTTAATGTACATCATTTTGAGTTTTTATGTCATTAGAAATGTGCCACAGGTGCAAAGTACCACATCAAATCTCATATGACTTGTACTACTTTCAATGTTATCTACATGATTCAATGTCGCCTATGTAATTTACAATACATTGGGGAAACTAAACGTCGCCTCAAAGACCGTTTCAACGAACATAGACGACCTGTACTCACCCCTACTTCTAATTACATCTATACAGCGGTTTTTGAACACTTTCTCAGCAATAACCACTCTGACGCCCACATGCTACTTATTCCTATTGAAAAACTTAATAATGAACGCGATTCTTTTAGAAAGGCACGTGAGGCTCACATTATTCACAAGGCTAAGACTCTTGAGCCTCTAGGCACTAATAAACGTGATGAACTGTAATTTGTAACTAAAATTGTTTTTGTTTATTTTCTATCATTTCTAAGCCACACCATACCACGTCATATATGTAACTTCCGCTCATTGTTCTACTGCATATATATTTCTGTAAATTCGTAATTTGCCATAATAAACCTGATGAAGACTGGTATTGGCCAGTCGAAATATTGTAACACACGTCTTTTCACGTTGTTTGATCAGTCCCTGCAGTAGTCATTTTGACAATCATTTATATTTTTATTAATTTTGACTGATCACGATCTTTCTGATCCAACGTTGAGCCAGGTTGATCGTACACGGTTTTTGCAGTGGTTTTATACCTTAACTTAGTATTAGAAATGTGCCATTTACTTTTGACTTTAACCCTCGGACGTACAAGGGGGTTCCTGGAATTTTTCCAAAACAAATTAACATCTAGACCTGCCGTTTTCAGTAGCTATGCGTATATCTCTAAGACACATTTTGACACAAGGTTGGTGAGAATCTGTTACTATGGTTACGAGATATGACGTCATAAGTAGCAGGTGGTCAAGCCAGTTTTGAAGAAAAATTCGTGATTTTTACCCTTTTTAGGTGGAAAATGCAAAAACTGTCAACAAAAAGCAGCAAAATGTTTAATTATGTCATATTCTACATGTCCAGCATCAAAATTTTCCAATTTTTAACGATTTTCGATAATGATTAATTTTCGGTAACATCCAAGATGGCGCCCAATGTGGCGGCCATTTTGAATGACGTCACAGGCCCCCAGCAGCACGGCAACCCATAATATCTTGTAGAGCACACCGCAGGCTTTCTACTGAAGGTGAAATCATTTTAAAATGTTGGAACATAACGAAAACCCAAGGGGGGTTCCATCAGTCCCCCCCGCCTTGTACCACAGCGGGGGTGTGACTTTGCTTGTACGTCTGGGGGTTAAAAAATTATTAGAAAACGCGCTCTGATTTGTGACAGCTGTAGTCTTGAATATTTTGCCATGCTCAGCCGATTTTACTCGTGTGGACGGACCCACGAATTGCGTTTAAGTATAAACTTACGGTTTTTCGAATAAACGTTTTCAAAATTAAATGATTTCTCTTTTCATTGTAGTCTGCGAGCAAGCTCTCTCGGGGGTGGGGGAGCGATAGAGGGAAAAATTTAGAGAGAGCTTGCAACGACGTCTGAGGAAATTGAATAACCGCATCGAAAATTTCGATGCAAAATGTTGATTGGCGGCGATTTACTTTGGTAATGACGTCATCAATCTTCACGCGAAGACGACAAAACAACCACTGAATGCGACGTATAAAACAACGAAGGTAAAATGTTCAGAATTGAAATTAGTGCATGAGCCAGGACTCGAAATTTGGCCGATTGGTACCACTCAGAGGGACAAAGGCTTATGTCCATGGTGATGTAGGCCAACATCCCTAGTTTACATTTTCGGGTGATAGCATTGCCAATTATGTCACTTTCAGGGGGAAAATGACATCTTTTCCTATCCCTCCCCCCTTGGGCCATTTTCCAACGTGAGAATTATACATAGCATTCCCAACATAATTTACTTACTTTATTGTACGGAACTGGGGAAACGACTTAATAAACAGGTCAAAAATGAAGCCCAGTCAACTAGTACACCATTTCAATCAATACTTTTGGACAGGGTGTAATCACATGACTGGTCACGTGAGCTTTAATAGTCGAAAACGCATTCTTTTCTTTCTAGTGCTTTCTTATTCGATAATATTACACTGTTTTATGTTTTAATCTTTTCCTACTTGCTAGAGATCATTATCACAATACTTTAAAGCCGAAAAAATGTCTACTGTGACAACAAAATTTCACCTTTTGGCATCCTTGATAACTAATACCCAGTCCCCTAGATTTCATTCGAACTAAACAAAGTGGCCTATCGCTGCTAATTGGTCACATTTTGCTATTTAGTTGGATTGCATAAATCACGTCTGCTCCTGCTAATTTGAATTGCTCTGAAAAATGGAAATAGGACTAAGTTTCATCATGAAATGTGAAGTTTCTTTTTAATACTTTCCTTTGAGTAAGTCAACAAGTTACTGTCACGTGTTAGAGCGGTTTTCTTTTCCAACAACACAATGAACCGATCAGAAGGACAAGCAAATACATGTAACCGATGCCAAGCACGAAACGATTGCGAGCATGTCGGGATTGGTTACCAACCGCAGAGCAAAGTAAGGCAAAACCAAAGCAAATGCAAATTACCCTCGACAGTCAATTGAAAACTACTCTATTCTGGACTTGATTTTAGCACAGTAAAACATGCTTTCACACTGTATTTGTGTTTTTGAGTATCCATTAATCTTCATGTGCCAGAGTTCTTTAGTCTCACTCTAAGTTCAGAGGTATTCAAATGGAAAGGTGCTAGTCAACTGTGTTTCACTTCTTCAATAAAAATGGAGTATCAGGTATATAAGCGGATTTCTCAGTAACCACCTTCAACCGCCTCTTCGTTATCTCCATCAACAATGACTTCGACATCCTCCTGTGCGGCTTGGGTCCTGCAGTCAACACAAGTCTGTGTACATGTTAGGGCGTTCGCCATGTAAACGCAGTCTGAAAGTCTGCACGATCTAGGACATCTGCATGCAAGAAGCTCCAGCACTGCCTCGGGAGCAGGCTTTCAATCCATCCAGTCAATTGGCAGACTTGATTCGTCTTCCGCTGAGCTTCCCATGCTCCATCTGAATCCAACTGGGTCGAGGATTGATGGGCTACACTGCAGACTGCACCTCCAAATACACGCTTGAAAGTTTGCCCGCATGGTGTCCTTTAAAGGCTGACTTTGCAAGGTGGTAACTGGTGCGACTCAATCTCTCCATTGTTCGCAAAGAAATGATTGTATCTAGGATCATTCACGTCACTTGCATTTGCCCCAGATGAGTAGAAAGAGCGGGTTACCTTCTCGATGCCGCGGAAAAGGTCGTCCGAAAGGTCCCAGGATTGACTCAGTTCAGTGAATTCTTGTTTTGCATCATTGTCGGACTTGACAATCTTTAGGGCGATAAGTTTGCCTTTACCAGCAAAAGCACCAACTGTGTCACATCAGGTGAAGGAATGAAGACTAACGAGAGCCTGAGAAACATCTTTCCCGATAGTAGCAACCAATTTACTAATGTCAATCAACCTTGTGCGTGTCTGAGTACCGCATTTCTGGAACAAACTGGTATCAATGGAACTGGAAAAGGCCAGATGTAGCACAAACACATTGGTATCTTCTGACCTGACCACCACTGCGTCATAACCACCTTGCACGTAGCAGTAGACGTGTGACAGCCTCCTCTTGGCAGCTGCATAACTCCGGTACTTCCACTGTTCTGTCTCCAGAAATCCTTCAGCATTTCTCCTCACACGTGACATACAGCTCTTTTCTATTTCGCTGAATTCTCTGGACGTACTGCTCAGTTTGCCATTCCTCGACCAGAAACCTTATCAAGCTTGTTTTGTTCTTCACCTGGCTCAGGAACGTCTTCTGTTGCTTAATCAGCTGTGGGGCGGTTATGTTTACTACTTACACTCCAGGCACTTCCCCTCGCATGCTTCTTTCTGTATTCTTAATGGAATTTTCCTTATAGGAAACGAAGTTGATCCTGCTGCTATCTAAGCCTTCAAGTAAGACCATGCCCATCAAGGAGGATGCCAGGCTTCCAAAGGCGATCTGGGTGCTTTCGAAGCTCACTTTCTGTACGAGAGCCATCCCATCAAAAACCGTAGCTGAGTTATTTGGTGACCCGTCTGCTAGCTGGACATTCTTTCGCAGGTAAGAAGCCAATGCTGCTTTGTTGGTCTTCCGAGGAAAATCCTCTGCTGTCGACAATGCCCAAGGCATAGGACCAAGGCTATGTTGCAGCTTGTCCTTGACTTCAATCTTTCGACTTTGTCCCGTAATTATCATTCTCCCGAAAAGAGATCTGTCGACCTTGAGTATCACGGTTCTTCGCTGAGTCGAGACTGTTTTCGTCTTACTGAGTGACGTAAACATCTTCAGTTTTTTTAACTTCACAGGATCGTAAAACTTCTTCTTAAGAGGGGAGCTTTGAAGCCTTTCCTCCTTGAATTGCTGGAATTTTTGTTCTCAAATCCCACAGTTGTGAACTAAGTCATATGACATATCTACGGGAGCATCTTTCGCTGTCGAGATGCTGTTGAGGTCTTGGTTTCCTACGAATGGAATATTCCAGCTCTCGATAAGGGCTTCAACTGCCAATACTTGCTCTTCATCTTTAGGCATTCTCGGTGATGGCATCTCATGGTGGTGAAATTGAGGGCACTTTGCTTGTACTAAACTCCTCAGCTGATCGAGAAAATCACACCTGTACTCTGCCATAAGGTAAAATCTATTGACAGCGCCGGTCTTTAAGATGAATCTTGTTAAGATCCCTGTCGTCTTTGTGTCTTTGTTGAAAGTTACGTCCATGGTCTGATCCACGAGAATCCTCCTAAACGGACTCCCACCGGCTAGCTGCACAGAAAAATGACCTTCCATAAAACTCCAATGTACGAACATCAGGATGATCCACTGGAAGGTCCGCCATTTGTGCGTAGTACACCAGATATCTTGCATAATTAAACTTGTCGTATGCAAAGAACCATGGGATCATATGATGAACTGCATAGAGATGTAGCAACCAGTTACCTTCTTGCAGTAAGGCCTGGTATATGCACTTGTGAACTCGATCTGCATGATTGTACATCTCCTTTGAGGACGTCTGAGACTGCATGCGATTATCCCTGATTCAGTGCAGATATAGTGCAAACCAGTGTCTTGGAACCGTTTGCCAATTATGGATAGAAGGTTAAAAATTGTATGAAACGTTCCCATCCTGAGAAGAACTTCAGCGTAGAGATCTTTGTGCTTCCAGGTGACCTCACAAGCTTTGGCGTAAAGTGCTTGGTCCATGACAACCACAATCTCAAGCAGATTTAAAATCTTCCTGACACCCTCTGACTGACGCAAGATCTAAATGGCTGTGGATAGCTGAGTCACAGGATAATTTATTGTAGGAAGATATCCAACACCATCTGCATAACCGGTTCATGGCTATGAAACTTGATGTTAAAGCCTGTCCAGCTTGGGATCCGCTGATTGTCTCCTTTAACCAGTCTTGCAATAAACCAAAGTAGGTCCTTTCTTCTAGAAATTTGTTCCTGGCCACCATAATCAATCGTAGCTGTTCTGAGGGGCTGTGGTCCTACCCTGTCTCCTAAGATGGATGCGGCGAGAGGCTGAACTTCCTGCGTGATGGTCCTCTGCTTTCGTTTGCTGATAACTGGAGGCTTTATACTGGGGGGTTGTGGTCCCTATGCCTTGAGTCAAACAGCAGTCCCATTAACACGGTGAGTGGTTCCCTTTCCTGTGAGTGTCTCCTCTAACCTGTCGATGTTATCCCACGCCAGGTTGGGGAACACGTTAGGTTGAATAGTCCCTGGAAGAACCAGCTTCTTATTTGAGTTTGCTGCCATCTTCTGTAGGCACAAAGCTGTGTCATTATTTTCGAGCTGAGAATAGGACACACCATGTCCGAGTCTATTCAGCATTTGTATTAATTCTACATTTTCAGCCAGAGTTTTTACCCCATACGACAACAGAATGTGTTTAGGAGGTTTGCTTTGGCCACAGATGTTGTATAAATGAGATCTTGGCTGAAAGAGTTGATCAACATCTTTATTCTTGTAGATGGATTAACTGCGGTGTAGTCGCCAAGGAGGACTCCAGTCAAGAATCTGACCAAGCATTCTGGAACTGGGAAATTGTCTGGAACATGTCCTCGATGAATTGGCCATGAGGTGGTATGCTTTGGTGTACTTCATATCCGTAATGGAACGTCGCATGAGAGCAGAACACTTGTCAGTGACATTTGTAATATCTGTGGTTGCAAGCCTGTGGCTTTCAAGTTCCTTTTCCAAAAGAAGCTTTTCTTTAACCCTCTGCCTAACTAAATAATTGCCTGATATTTCAATTAAAAAAGTCTAACCTGAACCTCTTCATTACACACTTCAATCGTCTGAAGGGTCAGTTATGCATTTTTTACGGTTTCTTCATGAGAAACCTCAGCTGACGTGAAACAACTCAACTTGTGGCTGTGACACGAGTCAAAGTGGTCAGCGGCTCGGACTGAAGGGTCATTAAAACCTTTTCAGTGCATAAAAATTATCATCATAAGATCGCAAAGAAAAAAAGAGTTGTTTTTGTTCTTATTTTGCAGAAGATAAATCCCCACACCCTAGATGGGTATAGGCCAGTAGAAGCTCATGATTAACTGGAAGTGCAGGATAGGACCAAAAATTTTACTCACCCCACCCCGTTGAAAAATCATGGAAGATGACACTTTGGTAAATGCTATCACATATATTCTTTTACTAAGGGTAAAGAGCTTTCCAAAAATGTATGTCACTCTTTGTGCCCCCAAGTGGTACCACTCACCCCCTCTGGCTCATGCACTAAATTGCCTTCGCCAAACCTGCTGTCAAAAGCGAAACCGTTGAATGTGACTTATACTAAAAATCGAAGGTTATGATGTTAGAAAGAGAATCAGAGTAAAATAGCAAGTTTTAGATTATTTTTAGTTCACAGTGCACTGAATTTACATACTGTGAGTCTCATAATAAATTGATTGCGCGAGCAATGTGGGAACAAATCGAACCTTTCTTTCGCGCACTTTATCCTTCGATTGAAAATTGAAATAGTAACTGGAGCTCATATTGAAACTTAAAGTCAATGACAACTGTTAAAGAATTTGTAAGAAATAGTGAATACGGTCCGAAATTAGTTTTAGTTCAAAACCGCATTAAATTTGCATAACGCGTGAAATATGACCTTCTTTCACGTGTTTAACATGTTTGGTACATTTTTTGGTTTACGCTAATTAGCCAACATCTGACAACTCAGACAACGGGGAGCCTCAGCTGCGCCGGGGGCGGAATTCAAATTCCTGAGACGTTGGTGCAAGCTCTCTCTCCATCTTTCCCTCTATCGCGCCCCCACCCCCGAGAGAAATTGCTCGCAGGCTATGTCCATTATTTTGGGTTTATTCATAACAGTGGGTCAACGCACAGTCGCAATACAACGGTACAAGCACTTCAGTGTGATTTCGGCGAATAATTGCTTTCAATTTTGACTGTCGGGTCCATCTCTTTGTGCAATTGTCAAGTTTCTTGTCCTAGAAGTTTTCAATAGTAATAATCTTTTAAGCGAAGCAGTTTTCGGTTCAAAGCTATTTTATCCGAAAGCTTCCGAAAACAGTTTTGTGCGTTCCTCAAAGCGCCTAACTTTATATAAGCTTACTTCGCAGCCGAAAAACTTATGCCATAATTTAAGGTGGCTCCATATAGTTTTTCAGCGCGCGAGGAATGGGAACTAAATTGGCACAAGCGCGCGCGCGAGGAGCGCGACAGTCCAAGTCAGATGACATGTGCCAATCAACCTCCCAGGCAAACTTTTCCAAAGTCTGATATAGGCATCTTTATGGCTTACCTTTTCAAACCCTATCGAGCACATAGCAGTGAAATTATGAAAAGCCTTTAGTTTAATCGCTTTTGTAGCTGACAGTTGCAGTCCTACGATTGTTCTACGATTATAGGACTGAATTGATTGCGATCTTTAAGTTCAAGCAACACAGAGAGGACTGAATACTTTGCACGAATTATTACGCGCCTTCAAGAATTATGCGTGTAGAACTTCTCTCCGTTCTCAACTTGAAATATCAGTGCTGTCCAGGTCAGCTGTCGAGAATGTCTGGGATGAGAAGCTTAAGTTTGTTTGGATCGAGCCTATGTGTAAGTAATTTTTTGGAAAAGTGCTTTAGTTTTTGCCTTTCTAACAAGCCGTGTATTTTTTGTCGGGTAAGTTGTCTCTACGGCCGTTCTCATACGGTTTCAGCAAAATACAGCTGACTTGTGAATTTTATTGAGCGATGAATAGATTACACACTTGTCACGAGGTAACAGTTGTCATTGAATTTTGATAGAAGTTGAAACTCAAAAGGACACTTATATTTCAGTGTCTATTTATCAGTCACCAGTAGCTTTTGATCTAAGTTTCACTTGTGTTGACAAGGTGCGACTTCAAAAACTTCGGTGGTCTAAAATAAAACCGAAAATTGAAAAAAGTTCAATTGTACCTCAGCTCAAATACAATTTTTGTTTTTACGAAAAATTATGCCTAGAATGACGGCATTCATGGGCATTCAGTGAACGAATAAAGGATGAGTATCGAGTTGACGGCCGGTTCCAAAACAGTCGGCGTTTCGCAGGCGTTCTGTTGACTTGTTGAACCTTGCAGAAAAATAATGTGGTCTTTTTCAAAACATATAATTTCTTGTCGACATTTTTGTTCCCTTTTCTCCAACGTCTGCCTTTAAACATAAATTGAAAGCGTATTTATATACTATTTGCTATTCCATGCAGTTAACAAACACGCAAGTAGCCGCTAAGAAACAACGCGGGTCTCGGCAGACAAAATATTGAGTTTACAACATAAAATAAACGAGCTTCCCTGCTCTTCTCGGGTAGCATACCAAAAGATGTTCTAAGAGCAAACATGACCCCTTTAGATTTTTTCTTGAAGAACGGTTGTAATCAGTTAATGGTAAAAATGAAACTGAAAGTGGTTTAATGATTCCGCGTTCTGGAAACTTTAAACGAAATTTTTTGCTGCTGGCCATAAACTGGCGGCTTCGTTCGAGTTTTTATATCGCGAATCGGTATAAATTTTCTTCTTTTTTGTTTGTTTGTTCGTTTCTTTCTTTATTTTTGCGAATTTTTTGGTCACATGGATCCTTTACAGTAAAGGAAAGTAGTTGTCCAGAAAAATGTTGTTCTTTTGAAAGAAAAGCTCCAGAAAAGCTTTTCTACCGCTATACCGGCGTGCTGTCCACGCTCGTCCACGCAAAAGGAATCATGAGCATGCGCAACCCCGTAACTTGGAGAATTCTTATTTTGGTAACGTGAAGAAAAAAGGTGGGTTTTGAGGCATTTTCAAACGCTAATTGTGCGTGTTCCACTCGGTGAAATTTTTTTAAAATTGGAACATCTGTAGGATTTTTGTGTTTTTCAGTCATATTAAGGGCCCATTACAGTATCTTTTTAGGCCGTTGCTAGGGAAAAATGAGTTTGCTGTAACTCAACACATGTACGCTTTCATTGGACCAAATTTGGACAACATTCATTGAGGGCAAGTATGGTTCAGTTTATGACGTCATCGGACCACGCCCCATGTCACGTGATCAGAAACAGAAAAATGCGTTTTTACTTCAAGACTTACCTTTTTGTCCATAATTTCTTGTACCGTACCATTTCATAAGCCGTCTTGAGGAAATTTAAGCATGCGTTTTGGTTTACAAAGAAAAATAAACAAATAAGAATGAAAAATGTGCTTCTTTGACCACTCTTTTGGGTATAATTTTTTGTTTTCTGTTTTTTCGCAAAAAGGATGCTTAAATTTCGAGAAAAAAAGATGCTTTTTCGAATTCTTTTAAAATGCAGCAGCTACGTTTACTTCTCGACGAGAAAAGTACATTTTTCGCGGCACCGGAAGTGACGCTACTTTTTTCAATGGCCAGGTGCCTAAGCGTTAAATGGCTAGGTCGCTAAGGCGATAATTTTCCCATTCTTGGCATCGTGGACGGTAGCTGAGCTGAGCTGAGCTGAGCTGTTGGAATAATGGCCGCGAGTCAGATAAAAGCCGTCGAACTGGATGTGTAATGATGATTGGTTTTTCCGTTGGATTGCTTCAGTTCTCGCTTCTTTCACGCTCCAGTCGGCGATCTGTTTTACGAAAGGCGCAAGCCATTCAACAATGTGGATCCACCGAATCGAATTGACTTGGTCCAGACTTAGAGTCCAGAGAATTTTATGATAATCTTTGAAATACTGCCCACTGACACGGAATGAAAGAGCAACGATTACGTTACGTTTTGCAGACCTTGGACGAGTTGTGGCTTTCACGACAGAGGTATCACTCTTCAAGCTGAATTTCTGTCCACATCGACTGCACTCGAACTCAAACTCTTCAACTGTGTTTTGTTTTACCGAACAAAATTCGTATTTCTCAGTCCTTTCTACAGTCACAGTCTTTTAGATCGCTTAAATTACTTTTTTCTAATTTCTCAAGTGATGTTGTTAGCAGACGTTGCCCATCAGATGTTTACGTGCTTACGTGGATAGCTTCGAGCTCATTTTCAACTGAAACACCCAGTTTAAGAAATTAAGGCACAACTCACATGTTGTAAACGTAAAGCAGAAAATTAAAATCAATTTAAAAAGTAAACAAAAAAGTTCCTTTTGTGTTTGTCGCAACGAAATAAAAAAATTATCTGCGACTTGCTTGAACCGGCGACGGGCCGGCGCCGGGAGGCCAGAAAGCGCGCGAAAAATTTGCGGACGACCGGAAGTAAAATTGCACGTGCATGGCAACCGCGTATCATAGCAACGAGATACTTTAATGGGCCCTTAAAGTAAGAGTAATTCTTGTACATGCACTTCTGCATTAATCGTCGAAAACGGAAATTTACTATTCTGGCAAAACTTATGTACAAAATTTCTCACAGCTTTGCCAGCTAAGACTTCTCAAACGACAACATCTTTACAACAAAAATAGCGAAAATTCGCCGTGTAAAAACCAAGAAATGACATAAAGAAACTGGGTAAGCTTAAAAAATGAGGCAAACAACTATATCATTGGTTGCCATGGAAACGGGCCAGGCCCAGAAATTGTGACTTTTTTGAAAAGTATAAAGGCTAGGCTAGTCGCTTTTGTAGCTTTTCCCTAGTGAAATGTAAATCAATGTCCTGAAAATCATCAAAAAAGTTATGTATATTTGTCTGTTGAAACTGATGAGAAACTGTATGGAGCCACCTTAAAGCGTGTTTGGTGTTTGTTTTCAATCTTGATGGTCTCGAGTTAGAGAACAAAATATAAAAGTTATTTAAGAAACTATAAGCGAAGCAGTTGTTCTGTTTAAACCTATTTTATCCGAAAAGCTTCTAAAATCAGTTCTGTGCATTTCTAAAAGCGCCCGAATTTTAAACAATTCGCAGCCGCAAAACTCATGCCATAGAGTTAAGCATATTTGGTGTTTAATTGTTTTCAATCTCGATGGTCTCAAGTTAGAGAAAGAAATATAAAAGTTACTTCACAGGTAACCAAAGCGTAATATTAGAGTTTGTATGGAGCTGAAATTCGATCGAAAATAATCGGCGGTTTTCCGCTGGGCATTAATATCAAAGTAAAATTTGGAAAACCTTACCGGTTGTGTGTTTGCTGTGTTTTTATCGCTTTTCCGAGCTTCTGGAGGCGGTTTTGGGCGATTTTTCTGCTTAACGGTCTTAGTACGTGACATGCCGTCGCATCGAAAAACATTTTGAGAAATACTGAGAGGAAGATGCCAAAGGAGTTTTGACAACGATCGTTCAAAATTTCCAACGTTTCAAAATAAAACTTCACCTTGCTGACCACAAATAGTTCTTTCAGAGGGAAGCTATAAGCGCTTTTGTCATCGTAGACATTTGTTTCCCAAATGTTCAAAGGACACCTGTTACGGCGAAGGTATTCAGTTTTTCATTCGTTGTTTCTTGTCAGCTTGTTTTTCCTAAAAGACGACAAGGATTGTTTTTTCGCTTGATCACAGATCATATTTGCTGTCACATTTCCGCGCGTAGCAATGAATTGATTGGTCCACATAAACAGCTGAAATTTAATGGCTTTTTTTCTGCCCTAGCATGGCTTACAAACATTACACAAAACAGTTAAGTAACGTCTCCGTAATTAAAACCGCTTTACACCGCCTGCCTTTCCATTCAATCTCAAATAGTTTTTACGCACGTTTTAACTGACATAAATTAATTAACGGGTTCACAAATTAGGGACCTCTGATTTGCGCGTGTTGGCTGGGGACAAGGTGTTTTGAACCCTACTACATTTACTTTTATTGTTTTTCCGTAATAGTCGTGTAATAAATCTCTTATTAACTAAGCTTGCTCGGTCTTTTTGTACGAACCTCACTAAACTCAGTCCGTACTGTCAAGACCTCGGGCCTATATTCTCCCAGTACGGTCCCGAGCAAGCTTGGTTAATAACATATACTTAAAGGATTTTAGACTAACAATATAATAATAAAATAATGCATATACTCTATAATTGAATCATACATACGAACTGCCGGTGATAGAAGAATGTCTGCACAGAAAAACCCGGAAGGCTGGTAAAAAGAGGACTGCCGTCTATGGTCCTCTATTGCTCGAGTTGCCGCTACTGTATCTCTCTTTGTAACTTTTAAAAATTTATGACAGCAGCGCCGTATACCTTTTCTCTTGCATGTGCTTTTGTCTGATCAGACATCCATGATAGTGTATCGATGCTCTTGATAAACTCATCCTTCACAAGTTGAGTCATTTGTGTCACCTGGAAGCATACAGAAAAAGACATTTCCTGACAGAAATTGGGAATGCAGCAACTCATCATCGAAGAACCAGAGTCAGATATATAATCAAGGCCGTTGCATAGAACGGACGAAAGGACTTTATCAGTGCTTTTCTAGGTATTAATTCCGCATAAATAGAAACCAAGAACTAGCTGGATAGGGAGATAAACGCGATAAGCGCCTTAAGGGGCACCCCAAAATCAGTTCGGTGGGAGCGAAAGTGCATTGTTGAAAATGTTCTTTTTGATCAATCTTGCCACTTTTTCCCTTCCGAAAGGGAAAAATCGGCACGTGGGTCTCCTAGGCCGTAGCTGTTGTCATATCCAGAATAACTTACAAGAGGAGCAAAGTACTGACGTGAACAAAGCTGGCAAACAAACAAACAAACTGCTACTGTCTAAAGTGTCGGGCACTGCAGGACTGGGATCACATAGTGAATCCTGAGGAGTGTTGGCTAACGTTTGGCACCGGACATATCGATTGGGCGAATGTGGTTTTACTTTGTAAGACAGTGTACGAACATTCAAATGCTGCTATTTGCCAATATTCTTGTACATTTAAATGTACAGTTAAATGTAGTCAACTTAAGCGGTTGAAAAAAAAGGAAACCTGAAAAAATCCAGGCTTGACCAAGATTTACACCCTGACCTTTGCGGTGACCGTCCTTCCCAATTTAGTTCATCAAGCCAACTGGGGAGCAGGCCCTTGTGATTTCGTGTTTCTATGACGTTGTTTATTCTATTATAAAATTTGGTGGTTTTGACTCTGGATGATATCCCAAAGAAGGGACTGAGCAGTATTTTTCGGTGCTAATTACAGTGACGGCGTTGCGGTACAATTCAACATTTCAACGGTATTCAATTTTTCACATACCGTTTCTTTACTTCTTTCATCGAATGCTGCATCCACAAACAACAATCCAAGGGGCATTTCAAAGACAGACTGCATTCCATTGATACACTCCTTCCATGGATAACTTGTCTTATTCCCCGTCGCGGTCACAGCAAAGTCGTTATTGGCGTCTCTGTATCTTTGCGGCATCACCGAAATAAAGCTGTTAATGACAGTCCACATAATGTAGTTGACGACGACTATGGGGTCTCTGTGTGACGGGTAATGAAGAAAGTCAAGTAATTTAGTTATCAGTCATTTCTTGGGTGTCCCAGTGTAAAATCAGTTGTCGCCTATCGCAACCTCAGATTAAAACTGATTTACGTAACTTACTTTCTGGTCATATTTTGGTAGAAATTGAAGAGTCGGGTATAATAGTTCACAGGGTATACGAAAACCTTATCATCGCTCGTGAATGAACGACCTTGCCTTGCGAAAACTGCGTTCACTAAGGCCACCAGATCGTTAAGCTGTAAGAAAAAGATTGAGACAATCACGGTTAGGTAGATTTCGAGAAATGTGGTTTTGTAACAAAACATTATTATTTCCTCTTCATGAGAAAGTACACTAACTTTTAGAGTTTTTTGGCTGTTTAATGAAATCAGTTCTGAAAAACGATCGTGTCTAAAAGTACACACGAGTGACCACGAGTGACCACGAGTGACCACGAATGACCACGAGTGACCACGAGTGACCACGAGTAGACCACGAGTGACCACGAGTGACCACGAGTGACCACGAGTGACTACGAGTGACCACGAGTGAGATTGCATCAAAATATTTTGCTGATGTTACAATGACGTCATCATTACATCATTTTATCAAATAATCACTATTTTAACGGCAAACTGGCCGTTTCTTGAGACCTTAATACCTGGATTCGACATTTTCGCCATTTCTGACTGAACGGGGGAGGGGCTAGGGGACGGACAGGGAGGGGGCATGGGGGGGGGGGTACAAACTTCCCGCCACCCGCACCCTTTAATTTAATCTCGGTTCCCGCCACTTTTCTTACCTTTTTCTTCCTGCCCTTTTTTCCGCCTCCTGTGCACCTCCCTTTCTCTTTTCTACCCGGAGTCCCAAATTCTCTTAGAAGTAGTTCACATAAATTTGTTAGTTTCCAATTAACTAAAGGTGGGATAATCCCATCGTCAGCCTAGTTGTTTACATTTGTCATTCTACCAGTATGTGTTTAGCGTCCTGCGGGATTTGCGCGACTTGCAAACGATTTGGACGTACTCGCAGCTACATTATTGCCTGTGAAAAGTTATTAATAATATTCAAAGAAATCTAAGATAAATAATTACTTTGATTTCCTCTTTCTAGACTGTTGTAGTTAACAAAGTGGTTTGATTGTATTGTTTTGCTGATATGAGAAATTTATAGCGTAAACCACTATAATCGTTTAACAATTAAATATTTCCTTAAATCACGTACTTTCACAGAAAACCTTTTTGTTAATTTTTATATTTGTCACTTTCACTTTCTTTCTTTTTTTTCACCCTTGGTCACTGGTAGCCTTCGAGGGAGAGGGGGGGGGGGGGTAGGGATGGAGGTGGACAGAATTTGGGACTCCGGGTAAAAAAGAGGGAGGGAGGTGTACGGGAGGCGGAAAAAAGGGCGGGAAGAAAATGTTAAGAAAAGTGGCCGGAACCGAGATTAAAGGGTGCGGGTGGCGGGAAGTTTGTACCCCCTCCCCCCATGTCCCCTCTCTGTCTGTCCCCTAGCCCCTCCCCATTCAGTTAGAAATGGCGAAAATGTCGAATCCAGGTGTAAAGGTCTCAAGAAACGGCCAGTTTGCCGTGAAATAGTGATTAGGGAAGTGGTCATAACAAGTGTACTCAATGAGGACCCACCTTGTGTAGGGGTAGGGGGGCTATGCAAGATACCACCTGTCTGATTAGCCAAATGGACAACATTTATTGGCCTCAAAATTTGAGTTGAGACTTTCACATTAGGAGTGCATGAAGCTTGCATTGCTGGAGAAATGGCACAGGGAGGTTTGAATCTTTTCTTAGTTTCTACTCCTGATAGAGTGGGGGCTATACAAACAAGACACCATCTTTTAAGGTGGGGGAAGTGGGTATATGAAGAGACCACCTGTCTTTTTGGGGACTGGTGGGTCCTGTCTGAGTACAATAGTTTTGACCATTTCCCTTATTTGATAAAATGATGTAGTGATGACGTCATCATGTCATCAGCCAAATATTTTGATGCAATCTCACTCGTGGTCACTCGTGGTCACTCATAGTCACTCGTGGTCACTCGTGGTCACTCGTGGTCTACTCGTGGTCACTCGTGGTCATTCGTGGTCATTCGTGGTCACTCGTGGTCACTCGTGTGTACTTTTAGACACGATCCATCCTCGGAGACCCAGGGGCAGCTAGTCGGGACGACGGGATTTTCATGGGCGAAAGTTTACAACAAGAGCGGGAGAGCCCCTGGGCACTTACTCTTACCGAACGAGTTCCAGAAGCGTTTGAAATTCCGCCTTCTGATTGGCCAGAAAAATATTTTTCTGTCCAATCAGCGAAGAGGAACAGCCGGGCGACTCTCATGTCTTCTTACACGAGGTTGTTTTCCTCATCGAACGCCGTAGTAGCGTGGCCCGTTCAACGGGAACATTTTTGAGGAGAGCTTCAGAAAAAATAAATAAATAAATATTAAATAAACGAAGTCGAGGAAATCGCAAACTATAACGTGGCCGCAAGAAAACAAACACTCACAGGGAATTTTTCACGGCGGACTTATCGAAGGTATCGCAAATTTTTAGAGCTAGCGACTTCACCTTTCTCCAATGTAACTAATTATTTCTCCTTCTTCGTTGATCTTCGTCTGAAACTTTCCATCTCTGATGCACGGGCCACGCAACTATGTTGATCGAGTGTGTCATGTCACGTACTAGACGTCGCATCGACCGTTAAGCAGAAAATCGCCCAGATCGGCCTCTAGTAGCTCGGAAAAGCAATAAAAACGCAGCAAACACATAGCAGGTAATGTTTTTCAAACTGTATTTCCATTTTAATGCATTTTTAGCGGAAAACCGCCGATTATTTTCGATCGAATTTCAGTTCCGTAAACACTCATATTACGCTTTGGTTAACGTGGTTCCCACGCTCGAGCGACATAGTTGCGTGGCCCGTGCATCGGAGATTCCCGTGGAAAGGTTTCAGACGTAGTTCAACGAACAAGGAGAAATAATTAGTAACATTGTTTACTCGAGTAGCTATTAGCCTCATGCAACACTTGAGAAAGGGGAAGTCGCTAGATCTAAAAATGTACGATACCTTAGATAAGTCCGCCGTGAAAAATCCCGGTGAGTGTTTGTTTCCTTCCGGCCACGTCATAGTTTGCGATTTCCTCGACTTCGTTTATTTATTATTTATTTATTTTTTCTGAAGCTCTCCTCCCGTTGAACGGGCCACGCTACTACGGCGTTCGATGAGGAAAACAACCTCGTGTAGGAAGACATGAGAGTCGCCCGGCTGTTCCTCTTCGCTGATTGGCCAGAAAAAATATTTTTCTGGCCAATCAGAAGGCGGAATTTCAAACGCTTCTGGAACTCGTTCGGTAAGAGTAAGTGCCCAGGGGCTCTCCCGCTCTTGTTGTAAACTTTCGCCCATGAAAATCCCGTCGTCCCGACTAGCTGCCCCTGGGTCTCCGAGGATGGACACGATCCTGAAAAACCGGGCATTGCAAAAAACAGTGAAATCGACTGTTAGACTGTTAGACCGTCAGACTTACATTAATTTGGGATGTCTCACTAAATTCTTGCAGTGTACTCCTGAGATCCATAGTCGCCACCCCAGGTGGATAATGTTTCTTTAGCGCTTCTATTATGGAGCTTACCTTGTCGTCTTCATCCAGCTGTTTGTTGAAAACAAACATACTTCTTAAGAGGGGATGTCCACTAACATCGAGCGAGTGGCGGCACATGATGAAAAATAAGATTCCCTCATAAATTTTCCACGAATACCCTATGGCAATCTAAGAAACGTGGTGGAATTTCTTTCTTGAAAATTTTTTTTAAGCCCGAAAAAAAAATTTAACATGTTTACGCCACACGTGTCCTGTAAACACGCGAAATAAACGTTTATCATACCTTCTCGTAATGCATCAGTCAATTCCAGCGGTGCCCATCCCCCCCGGGCATTAGCCGGGCATTTGCTCATGTTTCAATCCCGGGGGTCGGGCATTTTATCGCTGCCCGAGGGTCGGGCATTTGCCTACACCCGGGACGAACCCCGGGGCATTTGACACCTTTGTCAGGTTTTGGTCTCGCATGTAATATATGGATTTTAAAGCTATCCAAGATGATCACTTTCGTAAAAGTCTTTTACGATTTTGGCCGTTTGAGAAATTCGGATAATGCGTTTTCAGTTCCTCGATAACTTAATATATAGATTTAGCCAAGCCTAAAAGCGGAGCCCCCCTTTTTGTTTTGTCTGTTTTTTGCTTTTGTTTTTTGTTTTGTTTTTTTGTTTTGTTTTTGCTGGCAGTTATTAATTTGTGAAAATACTCTCATCCAAGTCGTTTTATAAAAAAAAAAACAAAGAAGAAAAAAAAAGAAAAAAGTTCTTGCTCCCGCTGAGTGTCGAACCCGGCTCGTCGGCGTAAGATGCCGGTAACTAGTCCACTAGGTCATGGGCGTTTGACATTGATCACGTAGTTAATTTTAATACCTATTTCTTTCTTCGTGACAAGCTGCCTATCAGCATGAAAATGCTTGTGTTTTTCCTGGCAAAATGTGTTCGAAACGCCGTAAAAACCATGGTTGTGGACAGAAAAAACCAAAAAGCACTAGCTCTGCTATATTTGGCGTCGAAACCGCTGCGAAAAGCTGCGAACTCAAGCGGTGTGCCGACCGAGTTTGAAGAGAACCGACGAGGCAAATTTGAACTTTTTGCCTGAACTTTATCGCCGAATTTCTTTCGCCTAGATTGAACTTTTCCCCTTCCACCAATAAGACAACTGAGTGTTCTTTTGAACTTTTTTTTCCACTAACAAATTTGTTTTTGACTTTTGTTGTCTTTGCTTGTTTTGCTACAACGCGGGTCAACATGCGATTTCGCGCCGAAAACACACGGGATTCAGCACAGGATTCTATCCAGTGTAGGAAGTGTATTGGTAGCCATGTGGTGCGGACGGACGGACGGACGTACGGATGTACGGACGGACGGTCACGTGACTACTACGTCACTACCAAAATTTTTTGGCTTGATAGATTACTAAATTTCCTTAGCAATGGAGCTCCGCTGACGCGCTAGCGCGCTGGCTCCGCTAATATATTTAAGCATTTCTTAGTATATTTTAAAAATAAACACATGAATTGTGCAGGTCAAAATCACATAAATGAATGAATAATTGAACCAAAAGGAACTGTCATGTACACAATTTGGCGTGTTACTAATAAGTGGCATTAAACCAAATGAACAACGGGATCGAGGATAGACGCACGGCTAAACAACCGAAAAGTATTGAAAATAAAGGCTGGTTTCCGTACGGTTGTTATGATCTCTGTGATCGCTGAAAAAAAAAACGCTCAGCAACAATCATATAGAAACCACTCTTCAGCGATCGTTGTGAAATGATGTGAGGGCTACGATCGCTGAAGTGTGGTACCCATATGATCACAACGATTGCTGAACGTTTTTTCCAGCGATTACAGCAATCATAGCGATGATATGGAAACCAGCCTTAATGGTCTTAGTGATGAGTGAAACTTTCTTGTTATGATTTATTAAATCTTGAGCAGTGTTGCTTTCTAGATGAACCCGGGGGTGGGGCATTTGCCTTCTTTTTTGGTCCCAGGCCGGGGCATTGGATGGACTTGTTTATCCCCACCCCCGGGAATTTGCCATTTTTTTAAAAAAAATGCCAATGCCCGGGGGTTGGCCCGGGGGGGGGGATGGGCACTGCTGGAATTGACTGATGCATAAACTTCGCTCTGTTTGATTTGCACCCCAGAAAATCCCCATTTTAAGCGTGGAGGTTTGCTTTTAAAGTGTGTAGGAAGTAATTGAATCCTGTTTTAGATCTGTGAATTAATTTTCAAGGTCATGGCGAGCTGCTGAAAATCAGTAAAATTCGCTTGCTTTGAATTCTCAATTTGGCACAGTTTTTCAAGAGAAAGTTTTCCTCCCCGGTAAAACACCAAATCACTTGAAATTCAGAATTCTTGAAAGATGAAATACCATTCTAAAATCAGGTTTAAGAATTAGTTTCGGGTTTTTTATCAGCGCCGAGTACAAACGCTCTCAAAATCCCGATAATAACAACATTAACCTGTCAACCAGTACAAACAATAGGCTCGTGCCTCCGACCGAATAGCCGAAAACTTGGAATTTTTTCCTTGTTTCCTTTGGTATTTGGATGAAAAGTACAGGATAAAGGTCATATTTAGCTTACCTTGAATAAGGTTTTGTCTAAATGCCAGGTTTTTTCAAGTTTTAGGTGTACTGTCCAAGGGCCATCTTGACGCGTGGAATCAACCGTTATCTCCTGGTATCTCCAGATTGACTTTCAACTAATGAATAACGACTCCGCCAACACATTCACATCCCTTAACGAATGGCAAACGAATTTTTAAAATCTCCCAGTGTTAATTCCCTGAAGAAACTAAATAACTTTGCAGTGATCTCCACATTCATCTCAGAAACCGCACTGTTATTATGGTCTGATTTAACTAAATTTGTCTGTCACGCAACGGGTTCTGGTCAAGTCACAGGATAGGTTTTGGTGATGGGATTGCAAAAATGGGAAAAAATCGAGAGATTAAGACGTCTGAAATAACTTAAGCTATGAAAGAAATTATACAAGATAGAAGGCGATGTAAATAGTGATGGCGTTTGTTTCAGCAACTCGACCAGAATGACCGTTTCCCGTTTTCATCCCAGATGCCGGACTACCTCAATGTAAAACAAACCGCAGAGAAAGCTGAATTTTTTTTCCATGATTTAAACTAAAGCATATCGAAGGCTAACAAAGAAGGCATCCATTTGTTTTTTACAAGTTTCCTGAAAATTTTAAGTTCACTTTTCTCTATAATCGTAAGTTTTCAATGCGTAGCACTTGGCTACAACCGGTGTGCGACACATACAGACTGCAAACTTGCAGACTGCAAACTCGCAGACTGCAGACTTGCAGACTTGCAGACTTGCAGACCTGCAGACCTGCAGACTTGCAGACCTGCAGACCTGCAGACTTGCAGACCTGCAGACTTGCAGACTCGCAGACCTGCAGACTTGCAGACTCGCAGACTCAACATACTGACCTTTCCTAATTCATTTTTAAACTCACGTTGAGCAAACTTCGCTGTTTTCCACATCATTGTGGTGCGATTCCGAAGCTTGTTAGTCGTGTAAATATACGGATTTGTGCTATCTAAAATTAATAAAACACTAGTTGACAGTTGCATGCACGGTTCTATGTCCTCTATGTATAACAGCTGTTTAAGCGAGTTGACTGGTGTGGCTCAAGCTTATTTGACCCCTAAAAGATACCATTCCAAACCAGACAGTCAAATAAGCTATTACTTTTAGTTCCAATAACGCGGTTTCTTTCTTCTACTTTATTTACTTCCTTACTCGCAGCACTAAGCGAACCTCAGTTGGTAAAAGCATTGGCGTTCCTTCCTAAACACCGTACTGGCCAGCCCGTTTCATATGGAAGTCCCTTTTTCAGGCGTTTTTCAAGGTGGCTAGCAATTATTGCTGCGAGATGCCCTGAAAACTATCAATGTTTAATTGGTCTGCTGTAAATCCCATTCTAGCTGGCTCTTTATATTTAATCGCCGAAACTGAGCACAGAGATGAACCCAGGGAGGGGGGGGGGGGTCTTTGGTATATTTGTCTAATGATTGAATTAAGGCGAATGTTGCTAAGTTCAGCCTTCAAACCAACGGCCTATAAAGGCTTTCTTTTAAAGGGTCATTTAAAGCATACCGAGCGGCAAGCACGCGATGTGGAAACAACGGAGTTTGCTCAACGTTAGTTTAAAAATGAAATAAGAAAGGTCGGTATGTTGAGTCTGCAAGTCTGCAGGTCTGCAGGTCTGCAAGTCTGCTAGTCTGCAAGTCTACAAGTCTGCAGTCTGCAAGCCTGCAAGTCTGCAGTCTGCATGTGTCGCACACCGGGCTACAACTGTGTTTGTTTTCTCACATTCCGTCCTCCTGTTTGGTGTCATGTTACACCGCCGAAGTTATGCCTCACATATCTTTCGACTAGTAAAATAGAGTGATACTACATATGAAGGGACTATTCACTACGCAATTCTGACCTGTGCAAAAAAAGTTGCAGATTACATAGATGTACATTTTGTGACGCTCTGGCGAGAGGAAAAAATTGTCACGTGCTCACTAGAAGCAGAAAGTATTATGTTTTTTTATATCTTATGCAGAGTTCGACTTTTCAAGAGTTCGACTTTTCAAGTCTAATTAATTTCACGGTGAAGGATTTCAATATTATTTGCAAGCCACCAGTGTTGCGTCGAAGAAGGCGCCTCGAGAAGCTGCCATTTGTGGAAATAATTTTCTTGTTGGAAATCAGGCGTGTGAGAATTTCAGGTGCGGCATTATTGGAAAATAGACAAAATGTCTTAAGTGCGGATCGGCTTTGAGTAAATGTTCAAAAACTGATAACTTTCGTTAAAAAAAAAGAAAAAAAGGAAAACGCCAGATTTAACACGCAGCAGTTGTAGAGCGCTTCCTCTATATCGCGCCATTGTAAAAAGATAGGTTCTTTGGAGTTCTCGCAGTCAGGACCGCTGTCACCGAGTACAATAGCCAATCAAACCATTATCTCCCTTGGCTGCGAATAAAGGTCACTTATTCTTTTTAGAAACTAGTTGCAGGCGTTTGCGCCTCTTACAAGCGATATGAACGAGCAGTTGCTGTTCCAGTTGCAAAAAAAGACTTTTCGGGTCACACTTGCAGTGTTGGAATCAGCGATATCCACTCAGAAGTTGAGCTTCGTTGATTTTCCTTTAGCACGCGCAAAAGTATTTTTAATTAGTGTTCTTAACATGGACCATTTGCCCAGCCCATCGCTCTTGTCTGGGAATAGCGCAGAGGGAACTAATCGACGTTGGTCATGTTGAGTTCTACCAGCGCTGTCTAAGTATGCCGGGAAAGTGAGAAAAGCAGACCGTGGAAATGGCAAGTCGGAGTTCAAAGCTATTTTGCAACACATCGGTGTCTTCCCTCCAGTGGGCTCTGGTAAGTACACTTTTTTCTCATACCCACTTTCGTGCATTCCTCGCTGTGACGGCAGACGTCATTAAGCAGAATAACACTACCATACCAGTCAGCTTCCGGCAAGACAGCGCTGGCTGCTACCACTGTAGGGCCTGCAGGGCCACCATAGTTTGCGCAGGAGTACTAGGAGCAGAGCTGGGCGTGGTGTTCAAACTCTTGGCTCCCTTCCCTCCCCATGGAGGCAAGGGAGCCTGTGACCGCAAGGCCGGCGGAGACTAAGTCGGATACATTTGTCCTCCTAAACTCCGGACACGATATCTAGATCCCGGTGGAGAACCATCCTTAAGTGTCATCCGGTGCGCGTCCATTGCAAGCCGTTTAGTTATCACTTGGAAGATCGATGGTGTGAATATACAGTTTTCTAAAGAAGGAATCCGTCCGTGTATGAAGAGCTTATGGCGTGGGACCTATAAGACCAATAACTGCGCTGAAATCTAAGGCCCTGTCATCTGATGGTCTACCGTCCATAGCAGTGCTCTAAGCGAAACCGAGCTCGTTCTCCTCAACCGTGAGAAGACGCAGAAAAATCGCACAACCAACTGTCTCTTGACAAACAAGGGGGTTAGTTTCTAGAGTTCTGTGGTGCTGCATCGGTGGGGAAGCGAAACACAAAACTTTGTATTTATCAACTGAGTTGATAAGGTAAATTGAGCCACCGTGAAGAGATTGAAAGCTGACGTTTCGAGCGTTAGCCATTCGTCACAAGGACGGTTCTCCACCTTTGTCACCTGCACTGCTCAGAAGATCAGGCGGAAAGCGACAAAGAGCCCTGAACATTAGGACTCCTTGTCATGATGAGTTTCAACATGAGTTGAGTTTCAAACTCAACTTAATTTCGAGTTTCATGTATAAAATTGTAATCCGCTAGGTTCGCCATAAAATGGTTTCACAAGCTGATAAAGAACGAAAAGACAGACAAAACGTATTTCGATCAACACTGCTGTGGCTCATTTCGAAACCTATAAGCCCCCCCGGATATAAGCCCCTCCGTTTATAAGCCCACCCAAAACCCCTTACAAAGTTGTATAAGCTCAGGGCTTATAAGCGGCAGTTGACGGTAATCGGTCCTTGGGTCCACAGGTTTTCAAAGTTCTCATTGCTTTGTTTTTGTTTGTTTGCTTTTTGCTTGCTTGCTTGCTTGTTGTTGTTGCTGTTGTTTTTTTTTTTGTTTCCTGTGCATTTCCCCCTCGAGTACCTGACGGGGCCGCTCGACAAAAAACCCGCTCGACAGGCTGGAATTGAGCTTGCAGGGAATTTATATGAAAACACTGTCTCTAGCTGGGGAAAAATGGCTTGTTTGTTTTTTCCTGGCTATTAGACTCTAAAAACAAATTGTGTTCTGACTACGAGCAGTGTCTCTTCCCGCTCAGGGATTGTCGATCAAAAAGAACAAGCGAGCGAGGGCGGAAATCACCTGCGGCACGGAAACGTGACACGCGCGTGATTAGCCGCTAACAAGCAAGCGAACGCGAATCAGGTAGAGAGGGGTGTGTCGACAGCTACAGGTTAACATCAGCTGTCGGTTTAAAAAAAGAGAGGTAATACGAAACTCTTATTTTGAATGGACAAATCAGTTGAGCTCGGTAAACGTTTACCTTTCGTTTGAACTGGTTGTTTGATGGCGATCTCCGCTGCAATCCCCGCCAAGTAGCAACGTTAGGGTGAGTGGTTTTTTTGGCGTGTATCAGTTTAGTTATTTTTCTCATTTTGAAGTAATAAAGCCCGTAATAGGATGAATTTTGCGCTCCTCGGGGCGACCATGATCAAAAGATAATTCTGGAAATTTGCGCATGAAAGGAGTTCACAGAAGAAATTCGTACTTTCTGAGATATAAAAAAGCAATTACAAAAAACGTAGATCTGCTAATTTTGTTTACCGCTTTGTGAATATGATACAATTGAGACGGACAACTCATAGCTGCTCATAGCCGGCGCATCATGCTTGAAACCCCGGGTCTACACATAGCTGTGAAATCGGTTGTAATATTGGCTGAATTTAGAACTTGAGGGATTTGCTTTCATTTTTAAAGGTCTGAGGATATCTTCGGAAACTGAAGACATTTGGAAAGCGAGAAGGGAGCTATTTTTAACCTTAGGCAAAATGTTTCATTCATCCACGCTACAAAACAGAACTTATTAGTCAACTCTGAGTCAATTGTAACGAATATCGATTTCCGCCGCTCACTCGGGTCCTGCTTTCTTCCCCGAAAACCGACTGGTAATCGAGCCTACAGACCGCGTCGTGTAAGACACTTTGCTCGTGTTTGTGACATAAATTTGCGGCACGGCTTCTACGTCTGTCTCGATTATTACTGACAAGATGCGCGGTTCAAAGTTGCAATCTGGAAAAAAGGTCACCGAAAGTGGCTGGCAAGTTATGACACCTCGCGGGTAAGATGGTTTGACTGTATAGTATTTTTTACCGTGAAAACAGCAATCTACTCTCGGTCAAAACTAAACACCTCCGAAGAATGTTCAGCGAAAGCACAGACTGCCTTAGACTTTCACAAAGTCCTTCGTCGACGCGCGGTTTAGGTAGGTCACGTACGAAGGACTTTTCCAGCTTGCAGCGCGCTAGCCTGTTCCAGGCGTTCAGATGGTGGAGCGCGAGCGAAAAATAAAGCGAGCGAAAGAGCGGAAAAAAAACGAGGGGAGACTGGGGGAGAGGACGAGGGAACGCCTGTGAAATTAATTTTAAAAAGCCCATGCCGCCCACTTTAGGCCGCCGACAGCGGCAGAGAAACATGAACCCAAGGTCAGGTCAAAGTAAACAAGAAAGTTATGTAATTATGCTCACCGAAATAGGTTTCTCCCGAGTTTGAAGTGTTGGGAAAAGTACTGGTGATGCTTTAAGAAATCTGACATGCCGAATGGACATTGCAAAATTTTCTGCGATACGGAAAGGCAAATGTCATCTCCACTACTGGACCAATAAAGGTAACGAGAATCACAGACGACTTTATATACACATCGGTTTATCTCCCCCAGTCTCCCCTCGTTTTTTCCCGCTCTTTCGCTCGCTTTTGTTTTCGCTCGCGCTCCACTATCTGAACGCCTGGAACAGGCTATTACGGCGAATGCCTTACGACAACTGACACTGGCTTTTGCTGCGAATCTTTGCGGCAGTTCTGTCGCGAATCTTTTACGGTGAATGCCTTACGACAACTGACGATGGCTTTTGCTGCGATTCTTTGCGGCAGTTCTGTCGCGAATCTTTTACGGTGAATGCCTTACGACAACTGACGATGGCTTTTGCTGCGAATCTTTGCGGCAGTTCTCTCGCGAATCTTTTACGGTGAATGCCTTACGACAACTGACACTGGCTTTTGCTGCGAATCTTTGCGGCAGTTCTGTCGCGAATCTTTTACGGTGAATGCCTTACGACAACTGACACTGGCTTTTGCTGCGAATCTTTGCGGCAGTTCTGTCGCGAATCTTTCACGGTGAATACCTTACGACAACTGACACTGGCTTTTGCTGCGAATCTTTGCGGCAGTTCTGTCGCGAATCTTTTACGGTGAATGCCTTACGACAACTGACACTGGCTTTTGCTGCGAATCTTTGCGGCAGTTCTGTCGCGAATCTTTTACGGTGAATGCCTTACGACAACTGACACTGGCTTTTCCGGGAATCTTTGCGGCAGTTCTGTCGCGAATCTTTTACGGTGAATGCCTTACGACAACTGACAATGGCTTTTGCTGCGAATCTTTGCGGCAGTTCTGTCGCGAATCTTTTACGGTGAATGCCTTACGACAACTGACGATGGCTTTTGCTGCGAATCTTTGCGGCAGTTCTCTCGCGAATCTTTTACGGTGAATGCCTTACGACAACTGACACTGGCTTTTGCTGCGAATCTTTGCGGCAGTTCTCTCGCGAATCTTTTACGGTGAATGCCTTACGACAACTGACACTGGCTTTTGCTGCGAATCTTTGCGGCAGTTCTCTCGCGAATCTTTTACGGTGAATGCCTTACGACAACTGACACTGGCTTTTGCTGCGAATCTTTGCGGCAGTTCTCTCGCGAATCTTTTACGGTGAATGCCTTACGACAACTGACACTGGCTTTTGCTGCGAATCTTTGCGGCAGTTCTGTCGCGAATCTTTTACGGTGAATGCCTTACGACAACTGACAATGGCTTTTGCTGCGAATCTTTGCGGCAGTTCTGTCGCGAATCTTTTACGGTGAGTGCCTTACGACAACTGACAATGGCTTTTGCTGCGAATCTTTGCGGCAGTTCTGTCGCGAATCTTTTACGGTGAATGCCTTACGACAACTGACACTGGCTTTTGCTGCGAATCTTTGCGGCAGTTCTCTCGCGAATCTTTTACGGTGAATGCCTTACGACAACTGACACTGGCTTTTGCTGCGAATCTTTGCGGCAGTTCTGTCGCGAATCTTTTACGGTGAATGCCTTACGACAACTGACAATGGCTTTTGCTGCGAATCTTTGCGGCAGTTCTGTCGCGAATCTTTTACGGTGAATGCCTTACGACAACTGACGATGGCTTTTGCTGCGAATCTTTGCGGCAGTTCTCTCGCGAATCTTTTACGGTGAATGCCTTACGACAACTGACACTGGCTTTTGCTGCGAATCTTTGCGGCAGTTCTGTCGCGAATCTTTTACGGTGAATGCCTTACGACAACTGACACTGGCTTTTGCTGCGAATCTTTGCGGCAGTTCTGTCGCGAATCTTTTACGGTGAATGCCTTACGACAACTGACACTGGCTTTTGCTGCGAATCTTTGCGGCAGTTCTGTCGCGAATCTTTTACGGTGAATGCCTTACGACAACTGACACTGGCTTTTGCTGCGAATCTTTGCGGCAGTTCTGTCGCGAATCTTTTACGGTGAATGCCTTACGACAACTGACACTGGCTTTTGCTGCGAATCTTTGCGGCAGTTCTGTCGCGAATCTTTTACGGTGAATGCCTTACGACAACTGACGATGGCTTTTGCTGCGAATCTTTGCGGCAGTTCTGTCGCGAATCTTTTACGGTGAATGCCTTACGACAACTGACACTGGCTTTTGCTGCGAATCTTTGCGGCAGTTCTGTCGCGAATCTTTTACGGTGAATGCCTTACGACAACTGACACTGGCTTTTGCTGCGAATCTTTGCGGCAGTTCTCTCGCGAATCTTTTACGGTGAATGCCTTACGACAACTGACACTGGCTTTTGCTGCGAATCTTTGCGGCAGTTCTGTCGCGAATCTTTTACGGTGAATGCCTTACGACAACTGACAATGGCTTTTGCTGCGAATCTTTGCGGCAGTTCTGTCGCGAATCTTTTACGGTGAATGCCTTACGACAACTGACGATGGCTTTTGCTGCGAATCTTTGCGGCAGTTCTGTCGCGAATCTTTTACGGTGAATGCCTTACGACAACTGACACTGGCTTTTGCTGCGAATCTTTGCGGCAGTTCTGTCGCGAATCTTTTACGGTGAATGCCTTACGACAACTGACACTGGCTTTTGCTGCGAATCTTTGCGGCAGTTCTGTCGCGAATCTTTTACGGTGAATGCCTTACGACAACTGACACTGGCTTTTGCTGCGAATCTTTGCGGCAGTTCTCTCGCGAATCTTTTACGGTGGATGCCTTACGACAACTGACACTGGCTTTTGCTGCGAATCTTTGCGGCAGTTCTGTCGCGAATCTTTTACGGTGAATGCCTTACGACAACTGACACTGGCTTTTGCTGCGAATCTTTGCGGCAGTTCTGTCGCGAATCTTTTACGGTGAATGCCTTACGACAACTGACACTGGCTTTTGCTGCGAATCTTTGCGGCAGTTCTGTCGCGAATCTTTTACGGTGAATGCCTTACGACAACTGACACTGGCTTTTGCTGCGAATCTTTGCGGCAGTTCTGTCGCGAATCTTTTACGGTGAATGCCTTACGACAACTGACACTGGCTTTTGCTGCGAATCTTTGCGGCAGTTCTGTCGCGAATCTTTTACGGTGAATGCCTTACGACAACTGACAATGGCTTTTGCTGCGAATCTTTGCGGCAGTTCTTTCGCAAATCTTTTACGGTGATTGTCTTACGAGAACTGACGATGGCTTTTGTTTGGAAACTTTGCAGCTCAGTACTGACGTCCGTTTGCGAGTTTGTTTTTATCGATTTACTCCGTCTAGTTGATTGAACTTGTTAAGGTTGCACTTAACTGATTTTTTTTTCTTTTGATATTGATTTATTTGCTGAGATTCCTGGTAATCAGGAACTGATAATCACGACATACGCTGGCCAACTAAATCCGAGGTTCATCAAATGAATCTGCCTTAGTCCTTCTTTCTCCTTGTAAATGTGCAGTGTATAAAACTTCAGGTTCTAACCGCCTTGCATTTGTATAGTTGTGATTCCTACACCATCGTTTAACTTGAAACTGAATTATGACTTTTTACCCGACACTTTTTGGAGCGGTTATGAGAATTTGCAGTGTGCAGCTTGGGCCTCTGGCGGACTACTTGAAAACTGTGAGTACCAATCTTTTTGTTTCACCTTTGTTTATTTGTTTGCTTGTTTGTTTGTTTATTGTTATGGGATATGCAGTGTAATCTGTGAAATGTACAGAAACTCTGTTTGTTTAATGTTAAATGAATTTAGGCACGATTATTGTTTGAAGCACATTTTTTTGTGTTCAATGTTCACGTGAGTAAAGAATTCTTCCATTTACACCGAATTTTTACTGGATAAACTACATGTATTTCACGTTGGGTAGTGCACTTTGCTATGGTACATTTTAGCTTTTCAACGATTGTAAACTCTCCAAAAAAAAATAATAATAAATAAATAAATAAAAACGTTGTAGTCAACGAAGAGTGTAGCTGATAAATATCCCCCCAAAAAAACTGATGTTACGTACTCCCACCCCCCCAATGCAGTCATTTTCGCAAAGTTTACTTCAAAAGTTCTCTGGCTGGCTAAGAAATAGTATACATGATCACTTGCTGGCAAACTGGAAATACTTCCTCTACCGCTGGCTGGATATTTCTTTTTTTGGCGATTTTAATTTTGCTGGCTCGTTGACAAACTTCAAAATTGATGCTGGCTGGGATTTTTATTGATTAAAAGTCCTGCTCGCTGGCAGTGAAGAGCGGGTATTTTTTTCCCAGGAAAGTTAAATATTAAACAAGATTGACGCGGAGACCTACAGGTGATGTTTAGTTCACTCTACAATCGATTTTCCCTGAAGCAGTCGTTGGGTACTCCTGCGAAGTCAAACCCGACGTCAGGTAAAATCAAGTGCATGACATTTTGTTGCGTGACTCAAACTAAACAGGCTTGTAAGCTTTCGGCAAGAAATTATCGTTTCGAAATTTTACAACGAATACAGGTCAAGAAAAGACGTCTTATAGGAGAAAACTCTTTTGAAGTTTAAATAAGGCAAAATCATTTTATTCCTGAAGGCTCTTCATTTTAACAAAAGGAGGCGGGATGGAAATAAGTCATTTGGGTTGATTGCCAATACGCGATGCCTCAGTGATGTTGTTGACCCCGGACGCCAAGATGGTTATTATGAAAGAGTACGTACAGAACCTGATATTTAGACAACACCATATTCAGGTGAGCTAGACATTACCTTTCTGCTGTGGATTACAACCGAATACCAACCAAAATAGAAGAAATGTCCACATTTTCGGTTATTTGGTCGGAGGTATGTGCCAATTGTTGACGTGTTAATGTTGTAATTATCGGGATTTTGAGAGCGTTTGTACTCGGCGCTGATAAAAATCCCGAAACTAATTTTAAACCTGGTTTAAGAACGGCATTTCCTCTTTCAAGAATTCTGAATTTCAAGTGATTCGGTGTTTTACCGGGGAGGGAAACTTTCTCTTGAAAAACTGTGCCAAATTGAGAATTCAAAGCAAGCGAATTTTAGTGGTTTTCAGCAGCCTGCCATGACCTTGAAAATTAATCCACAAAAGAATAATTTGACTCAAATTACTTGTAAACTCTTCAACCGCAAATTTCTAAGCTCAAAACAGGATTGTTCCGTGACGCGAATTAAACAGAGCGAAGTTTACGAGAAGGTATGATTCGCGTTTATTCGGGGTGTTTGTAGAGACACGTAGTGCGGTAACGGTTTTTTAATTTTTGGGAGGTTTAAAAATAGTTTCTCAACAAAAAAATGCCACCACGTTTCTAGAGCTACCATAAGGTATCTCTGGGCGAAAAACGGGGAATTTGGAGTTTTCATCATGTGCCACATATTTTCGATTTCGCTCGGTCTTAGTGGACATTGCCTCTTAAGAAAGATGGAATATTTAGTTTGTCACGAGCGTGGGACAAAGAAAAAAATCTGAGTCACCGACGGGAATCTAACCCATGACCTTCTGTACACCGGTCGGGCGCTCTAGCCACTGAGCTACTTGGAGACTCGTGGCGAGGGAGGTCATATTTACTGAGTTTTAGCAATCAATGAAGAGAATTGAAAGTTAGGAAATAAAAAGGGATAATTATTAAGACATTTTTTTAAGTGAATTCTAACACAAAGAAGATGTCGGCATTTTCTAGCATTTCGATACATACTTTCAAAGTACGGGAAGAATAAAACCTGGCACCTGAATCGGAGAAGCACTCACAACATTAAGAGGGCTTATAGTTTGATGCTACGTTTTCCCAACGTTGTAACCGCATTGAGCTTAATTAGCTTCTTGAGGTTTCATTCGATCCAAACTTGCCTCAACAGATGTGTAATCCACCTCCCAAATATCTGCTCGAGTTTTTAAAATGCATGCAAATAAGAAAGTGGACTCAATGGTGATTCCAAATTAAAATTAAAAGTTGATACAGGGTACAAATTATACCAAGTACTCTTGGATGAGGGTTCCCTGTCTGGTGGGGTGCACAAAAATTTTATCCTCTTTTAATTCTTTTCTAATTTGAAGCTTATTTCAAAACAAAACTTTAACTATAACCTACCCCCCTTCACCACCACCACCACTACTAACAGAGGTGGTTTCTGCCGTTCCTTAATGGAAATTTCTTAATAGAGGCCGAACTGTTCAGCTCTCTCGAACCCATGCTCAATACTCTCCTGCCGGATGATTTAGATTGACGTCAAAATGCCACTCATTCTTAACGTTCAAGACTCGGGCTCACTGACCATGGCCAACTGCGTTTCAAGTTCAAAGACTTTCATCATCTGTTCGTCAGAATCAGGTCCGCCTCCAAGCAGCTTAGCGATCCTCTTCATGTAGGTTTTATAAGCGTCCCGTACCTTAAAAACAAATTAAAGGAAACAAAAGTGTTATTTGCCTGTTATTTGCAGTCCAGTTAGTTTTTTATGGGTAATATACCAACTTTGTCTCACGGTATAATTTAGATATCACGAAAAGCCGAAGAACTGAAAAAAAAATGTGCTCGTTATTACCGAGAATCGGCGTAAACAAAACTGTGGAAAAACGATCAACATCTTTGTTTTATCGGGGTTGGCTAATGAGTTTTTGGCCTTAAAAAATTAAACAGAGTGATGTTGCACCTCTTAGCATGCAGTTTATTGATGCAATTTTTATCCAGATTTAAACGGTTTAATAAAATTAGCGTCTACATACTTCTCTGTTGATCAATTTTATTCGCATGATGGCATTTCTTCATTATATGAAAGCAAATTTTGAATCGTGTTTGGGCATCTGGATTGTGTCCGTGGTATCGCCGGGTATTTTGCTGGGCCGGGGGTCTCGTAGTGTCCAAGACTATAACATACAACACGAACACGTGGAGTCCATGTTTTTAATAATAAACAACAAGACCTGGCCTGGTTACATATGCATGCTGGCCAGGTTACATACGTGACAATAATGTAAACAGGTAAGCTATACTGAGTAACTAATCACAATAAAGTTCGAAAGTAGAGAAAAAACAAACAAACAAACAAATGCTTTTAGACTGAGGGTAAGATCTGAGTAGATCATGCCAGTCCTATTGCAAAGTAACAGGTTCAATTAATATTCATACTCATCCAGCCACTTTGGCTTGCTTCGCAGTCTTCCAGAGGTCGTCCTTACGGGAATTTGATGCATAGTCTGCGGGGGCTCCATAGGTTGAGTGGTTGTTGTCTCAGACCCGGAGGTGCCGCCTGGACCGCCTGATTTGGTTGAGAACAAATGATTGACGCAAGAATTTGCGATTTCGACCGTAGACCTGACCGTCTTCGGTTTTGACTTTGAATGAACGGGGTGTTTCTCCAGAACAATAGCAGGTGTCCATGTTCGCCCTTGTTGAATCCTGACGGGTGCGCCAGCTTGAAGTGGAGGTAGAACTTTAGTACCACGGTCTTGATATTTCTTTTGCCTTTGCTGTCAGGCTGACAAAGATTTGTGTGCTCCTTGGACAAGCTTGGGAAGTAGCAAGGATGTTGGTGTGGGTAGTTTGTCTTTAAGCATTCGGTTTATCAATAACTGTACTGGTGAATACTCAAGGCCTGATATGGGTGTCTTACGGTACTCCAGTAGGGCCAGGTGAACATCTCTTCCTTCTTCAGCTGCTTTCCTCATGAGCTGCTTTATTGTTCCAACTAACCTTTCACTTTGTCTGTTTGAAAGAGCATGGTGAGAACTTGATGTTTTAACTTCAAAACCCATGAATCAGCAAATTGAGTAAACTGCTTACTCCCAAAAGGCATGTTATTTGCTGTGACAGTGACAGGTATGCCGTGTCTTGCAAAGTAGGTTTTCAGGTGTGAAATGACGCAGGATGTAGTCTTGGTCGCTAAGTGGAACAATTCCAAATATTTCGAATAATGGTCCACAATGAGGAGGTTATCCTTTCCAGTGAATATAAAGATGTCCATGTCTTGCTTAGACCACGGAGGCTGAGGAATGTCATGTGAGATGAGTGGCGGCCGGGGCTTGGCAGGCTTGTACTTGGCACAATTTGTGGGACACCTGGATATGGTTTCCTCGATGTCGTGTCCCATACCAGTCCAATACATAATGGAACGAGCTCTGGCCTTACACTTCTCTACACCCAGTTGACTTTCATGCAGTTTAGTCAAAATTTCACGACGCAAACCAGTGGGAATAACGAGCTTCTCTCCCTTGAATACTAGACCTTCTATGTCGTGAAGCTCGTCCTGGATAAGCCAGGATTGCCTTGTCCTGATGGGTGTGTCTCTCTTGTACTCTGGCCACCCTTTTCAAATGAGTACTTGTACGGACTGTAAAGCTTCGTCGGTGGCTTTTGCTTGCTTCAGGAGGTTGACCTTTTCTCCAGAAATTAGCAGCTCAAATACCAGCTTGTGTATCCTTAATTCCATTGCCTCGTCTGTAGTATCTTCACTGAGAGTCACAAGAGATGGATGCGCAAGAGACAGCAGGTCAGTAATGCAAACCTTGATGCCTGGAACGTACTTCAAGTTCAGTTAATATCTTAGTAGCCTGAGGAGCATGAGCTGAATTCTTGACGAGGCATTCACCGGAGTGGCTTTCGGATGATGGTTTGAAGCGGTTTGTGGTCATTCTCAACTTGTACTTCTCTACCATAAATGTAGCGATGAAATTGTTCTGCAGCCAATGTGCACCGCTAACAGCTCTGTCTTAATTGGAACGAACTGTAACTTTTGCTGGGGCAGGTTGGATGCCATCTTCACTGATGACAGTTCCTCTTTACATACGATTTCTCAGTAGTTGGTCATGCTCCTCTTCCGTGGCACCAGCAATAATCATATCAACTGCGATGAATTCTTCTCCTTGCATGTCTCCAAACACCCTGTACACTCTCTTTTGCATAACCTCTTATGCAGAACAGATACCAAATGGCATACGTAAAAAGTGATATCTGCCAAAGGGTGTTAAATGTGTACTCAAGGGCACTTGCCAGTAGGAGTCTTTCTGGTCTAAGACTGTGAAGTATTTCTTTCCTCCTAGGCACGAGACAATATCTTCAAAAGTAGGAATTTGGAAGTGTTCCCCTCTTATCACCTTGTTTAGTTCCTTGGGGTCTAGGCATAAACGAAGACTGTCATCTTTCTTTTCCACGATTACGAGGCTATAAACCCAGTTGGCGGGTTTGTCGACCTTAGCGATAATCTCATCATGTTCCATTTGATCAAGTTTCTCCTTAAGTCGGTCGTGTAAACCGTGTGAGACTCGGCGTGGGTGGGGTTGAGGGGGGGGGGGGGTGAATGACAGGCTCAGCGCCATCTTCGATAGTGATGGAGTATGGGTCGAACTTGTCCAGGCCTGTGAACACATCCTTGTACTCTTCTAGAACATCTTGTTTGGTGAGGTGACCAGAGTTAATCACATTGACGGAGGGTTCTCCTCTCATTGGCTGACTAGGAGGGCAATCAGTTCTTCGTATCAGACCCAGTTTCTCGCATGCTTGCAAACCTAGAATAGGGGGCGCTTTTGTCATGGCAACATAGAATTGGAGTGGTTCCTTATGGTGGTTGGTTTTGCAGGTCAGGGTAGCTTTGCCCTTGTGGTCAATAATGTGGTCTCCCTAGGCTCTCGGAATAAAATTTGATGTGTGTAGGGGAGGACGATTCTGCAGCTTCTTGGACGTTTTCCAAGATATCGCGTTAGATGAGGCACCATTATCAAGTTTCATCTTCACTTTGCTACCATTTACGTTCACAACGGAGAACCATGCTAAGTTGTCTTGGGTGGGAGTCCAAGGAGAGGGAGTCCACAAAGAAGTCGTCTTCGCTGCTGTCTTGAGTGACCATTTCATTTACATTAGGATTCACCGACCTGCATTGGCTGCTGGAGTGGTTTGGACCCCCACACCTTAAACAACCGCCTTGTGTGCCGCTTTTTGTAGTACGACCTTTGCTTGGACGAGTTGTGTTGAGGGCGTCTACTTCTTTGTAGTCCGACTTGTCGGCGCCTTTCGTGCTTACGAATTCCTTGTGTGCGAGCGCGGAAGATCGAGAGATATCAACAGCTTTCTGCAGATCGAGTTGCGGTTCACGAATCAGTCGCTCTTTCAGCGTAGGATTGTCCGTCGAAAATACAATTTTGTCTCTGATCATGTTTTTTGGTTTGGCGAACTCGCACGATAAAGCTAGCGTTCGTAAGTGCGTTAAGAACTCGTCGAAGGTTTGCCCTGCGGTCCTCGAGGAATCCCAGAATTGGTACCTGGAAAATACGATTTGCCTTGTCCAGCAAACTATTTTTTCGAATTTTACTTTCACGTGGTCGAATTTATTCTTGTTTTCGCTCTCGCGCCACTCGAAGTGGTTGTATCGTTCCAGTGCTTCGGAGCCAACAACCGCCAACAACATGGCAATTTTGATCGGATCGGGTTTCTTCGTCTTTTCTTTAGCGACGAGATACAATTCGAATCTTGTATCCGTCTTCTCCAATTTTCGAAGAGGTTCCCCTGAAGCGAAAGATATTCAGACAGGAAGCTTGAAATCTTGCTCCATTTTGGTTGTTTCTCCTACTATTTGACACCATGTAACATACAACACGGACACGTGGAGTCCTTGTTTTTCAATAATCAACAGCAAGACCTGGCCTGGTTACATATGCATGCTGGCTAGGTTACGTATGTGCCAAAAACGAAAAAGAATGGGGCTCACGCTGTCTGTTTGTATTTGAAACAGATAAGTTAACTGTTTACCTCCTCATAGTTCGAGTTGTTCTTTGCGTAGTAGGATCGCTGCATTCCAAGTTGTCCGGAACCAAACTGAAAGGAAGTTGAAAACAAGTGAGGTGCCTTAAATAACCGTTACGCAACAGATGAAATAATAAATAAAAGAACCCAAAGAACATAATTCTCGAAATACACGTAGGCATGTAACTTTGCAAACCGGGCAACGACGAGGGGGTTATTTTTCTCATAATTTACTCAAGCAAGGTGGCGAGGCCTAAGAATAGTCCGCAGTAATACTCGTTATTATGAATGGCTTTAAGATGATCGTGAGGTGAGTGGTCTTCAAAATTATAAAATATAAACCACTAGCTCTGCTGATCTTTCAGCATACTTTTACTATCTCATGACATCAAATTTTCACGACATCTTAATTTCGCGATGTTGAAAGGGCAATATCTAGCGACACGTCGATCATTAGAGTCGTCTCAGAAGTTTATGTCCGCTGTTAAGTGCGACTGAACGACGCACTTAAGAAAAGACGCTAATGTTGTCAGACGTTAAATCACGCGTCTGACTTATATTCCCTTCTCATACTAGACGTTCATGTCGTCTAGAGACGACATCAAAGTCTCTAGCATAAAAACGGCGATTTTAAGAGACGGAGTCACTTTATTTTCGTGATATCGTGGTAGCGACTAAAGTAAAACATTCAATTCAAGTAAATTAGCTTTATGAAGCCTCACGCTTTCAAGTATTGCCTGCAAGACAAAAGCATTGTTACAAAAAGTACAACAACTAAAGGCTGGTTTCCATATGGTCGCTACGATCGCTGGCAAAAGCGTTCAGCAATCGTTGTGATTATGTGGAAACCACTTTTTAGCGATCGTAACGATCACAGCAATCATATGGGAACCAGCCTATATCGAAACTGCTCAGCGATCAAAGTCGCAACGACTGCTCAACTTTTTTGGTAGCGATCGTAACGATTGTAGCGATCATATGGAAACCAGCCTTAAATATCTTTTCTCAGGAGTTCGTTAACATGGTTTATGAATAAATACATTAAAAAAAGTGAGTTGAGGCATTTCTCGAAATCAACAACTTTCTTCCCTTAGACTAACGACATTTATGGGCACCCAACGGTTCGTTTCGGGGAGTATCTGTTAGGAAGGCCTAAAATCGCCTGAGGTTTTCGGATTTAATTGCAGTGAAAACTAGAAATTTCTTTGGCGAAACATCACCTCGGACTTTCGTAACAAGAGGACTTATTAGTTTTTGTTGTTTTCGGAGGGACAAATATGTCGTTTAGAGTGAAAAATAAGGTCAGCCATCATTTTCAGAAAGCCATGAGCAGCTACGCTGAACACATCGATCTGCATTAGCTTACACAAATACACCTTTGAAAAGCTTTGAAACAATTAAAAAGAAAACAGAAAACGATATTTCAAGTATTTTGCTAAAATTTTCTCGTTGGGTGCCCCTGTTACGAGCCAATTCAATGACATGAATTGGCTTTTTCGTTCAATCTTACAACTGAACAGGAGATTCCTGCCACCGAATTCTTGCCATTGGTCGGGAGTAACCAGTGTTGCATCAATTTCTTTGATAGTAACTGGGGGTGTTTCAAAAAAGCAACGTGATACATTGCATCTATAGGCCTACCATGGCTTCAGAGACCCATCTTGTTAAAGAGAAAGAAAGGAAATGAACCGCATCGAAGGTTGAAAGGCGACCAAGAGGGCAGGTTTTTTTCCTACGGCGCTTTGCGCCACACCACTTTGGAGCCTTCTTTTTCCTGCTAAAAAATACCCTCTGGCACTCAGGAAATTATCACCGGCTAAATGAAATCAAAACATACTGACCTGAAGTATATGCTTGTTGGAATCATGGGGATCAATGGACACCATGACCTGAATGAACGTCTTGATGAACAACTGACTTGATACTCTGCCGATCCTTTGTGCAATACTCAAGGACGAAAGGGACGTCATATTACCTGTGACATTCCATCCTCCCATATCATCAATCAACTTTTTCAGAGGACCGTCTCCTCGAGCCTCAACAGCCGCTTCGTCAATACACACATTGAAGAACTTGACGGTCTTCATAACAGCTTCATTCTAGAGACAGAAAAGAAGATAACAAGGTAAAGCAAAGGAAAATAGGAGTTCTGAGCCACGGACATAAACTGTAAGCAGGAGCCCACCTGTAAGTTAAATGTCCCCTTTATCACTGCTTAATAAAGGCTGGAAAACTCTTGTTTTGGTGTCTGTTTGCTTACCATTATGGAGACAACGGCATTAAAATGTGTGTCAAGGAAAACATTCAACTTCTGGATACTGTTTAATTTCGTGGCTCAGATCTAAAGGTTTTTGGATGTCAGCCTGGTCTTTGCCGTCGTGTTGATTTTTCTTAGGAAAGAAACTTTACCCCACTTTAAATTGTGTCTCTCCACCCAGGTGTATAAAATGTGTACCGGCGACATACTGCTAGGGGCAACCCTGCAGTGGACTAGCATCCTATCCAGGGGGGAGTGGTAATACCCTTAGTTGCCACAGAAACCCGGGAGTTAAGTGATTGTCGGCGGAGTGGGTATCCTGTGGCTCGTATGTGACTTTACCTTTCTCTTTGCGAAGGGATTTTTAGCTTACTTTACAGCCCATTGATTTCACTCCGAAGTTTAAAATTAAAGATCACAGTTTTGTTGGCCGCAATTTGACACCAAGATCAGGTAACGATGAATGATGTGATGAAAGAACTTCAACTCGCAATCATCACAGATATCCCTAAATAGAGCCGTTCCTGAATTAAAATATCGTCTTAACGCTAGTTATAAATGTTTATGAAGATTCAGGAAAAGTGCTATCTGAGGACATGAGACGTGACGGTTAGGAAAAAAATTCATTCGTCGAAGTTGAGCGTTGCCGCTGTTGGGTCAACAAACGTTGCCTATCTTTCGGTCAATGACCTTCTAATCACACTATTGTTTTTTTTTTTTTCAAACCTCGGAGTGAAATCAACGGTCCGTGAAGCTGACTAAAAAAATCCCAAATCATTTAAAAATTGAAAACCCCTGAGGAAACAATGAATCAACACTTCTTTTTAAAGACATTGGGCCAACAATGAAACGTTTTACTGTGTTTGAAATAACCCGCCAGCTGAAGCCATGCAGTAAGTGACTCATCTTTGTTACTAGAAGTACAGAGGATTATCTCGACGGAACAACAGGCTCGATACTGCTCTCACCCGGACGAGAGCCAGGGGGGTGCTAAGGTGCCCGTGACCCCCTCTTGGGTACAAAATAATAATAATAATAATAATAATAATAATAATAATAATAATAATAATAATAATAATAATAATAATAATAATTATTATTATTATTATTATTATTATTATTATTATTAATAACACATCACGTTTTCTAAAGTCGCTTAGTTATACATCTAAACGAGAGACGATATTTTCTCTATTTCTTGAGGGTGAGAGGTTAGAAAACAGCATTCGTTTAACACGTGCTCTTACATCTGAGTAATTTTTCTTAGCGTTTTCCAGTGCCCTTTTTAACACATTGTAGCTTTTTTCCCTGACCAATGAGAACACAGTTAAAGTCTCGCCAGGCTTCAAGGCGTGCTCTTCTTCCCAGCCACCACATGCATACTCGTAAAAATCAGTGCAAGGATCGGCGCTCTGGTTCAGTTGTTTTATGGCATCTAAAAAAGTAACATTTTGGTAAATACTTAATCCACCACTCCCCATCAAGGGTCCTTTCAGGGACAATTTATCTACATTAATGAACATAACAAAGCTCCGCATAAGAAATTAATGAAACCAATAATCGATGATAATCAATAATAATCGATACATAGCAATTAATCGATTGATATCGGTAATCGATGAATAAGCGATGACGGACATTTGTGTGATTTTTCATCGATTAGTAATCGATAATCACAATCGGACTGACATCGATTAATAGATGTGGAAGCCTTAAAACTCGTAGCCTTTCTTGCAAACGCAAGCCCTAATAATATATATACATGAAACATACACTTGAAATATTGATTCCCAGACAGAAAGTCAAACACATATTAACTTCTAACCTACAATTAAATAAAATATCTTACCTAGTGAAGTGAACAGACAATCCTTCGTGCCACAGTACGTTTGAACCTTTGGTTTTTCAGGCGTAGAAAGTTTGTGGACTTTAGCTTTTTCCACGGCAAACAATATTATGAATACAATCGACAACACGACAAACAACGCAGTAACAATTACTAAAACTCTAAACTTATTAAAATGCCGTAATTTGAACTTCACACTGCCTTGAGTGCCTTCTTCTTCCAATCTTTCCATTTTGTTGATTCTAGGAGCACAAGACGAAGGAATGAAAGTGTTAACTCGAAGGATCTTTCAAACGAAGACCTAAACGAAGGTCAGACAGCGCGCGAACGAGAGAAGTGAATATGCCTGAATAGGAGGTAAAAGGAACTCGAGCGTTTACTTTTGTGAATTAATCACAAAGGTGTCGCTTTGCATTTTGACCTCGCCCGAGAGAATCCGAGAGACAAAGAAGTTATCATGCATAATTAGACAGGAGGTAGTGAGTTTGAGGAGGGGTGCTGTTTTAATATTACTAAGCAGGAATGAGGGTTGTCCCGAAGGTCTGAAACCCTCCCGATTTCAAGCTCCCCCAAAATGTACACTATATCAAAATTATCTAGGTGGAAAAGGGACGGAAAAGAAGTTAGAAGTGTGGTCCGTCTATCCTCAATCTCAAACTGTTTTATTCTCACTTCTCAAGAGCCCGGCTCCTAGCATCTGCGTTCCACATTTCGTTGATATTACATAGCTTGGATTTTGCCTTTCTCGCCCGGTCGCTTATACTCTCAAATTTAAGCAGAGGAGAAGGCAGATGTTAAGCTTAGGTTCCAGCTAAAATAGACAATGGGAAGCTAAAAGAGGAGAGCGAATTGCATTGGGTTCAATAGGAGTCGAGCTGACTGCACTGGCAACAGCCATCAGGGTTAGTCCCAAAGCCGGATATCAGTTAAAGTGGGATTATTCCTAAAGTAGTTGTAGTTGCTGCTTCTGCGCGGGAAGTGAAACATTTCAATAGTGATAACAACGTGAGTTGAGATCTTTCTTTGAGGCGTAAATCTGTAGCACACTCGATAGGGCACCAGACGGGAGAATGTAAGCAAATGTCATTTTCTGATTTGTTATATTGTTTCGGGGCCTTAGGGATATTTATATAAAATACCACAAGTTGATTTGTTGGGATTCTGTAGCAGAAACTCTTTACTTCGCAGAGGTTTGGAAACGGAATCTTATTGGGATCTGGTTGCGCTTTAAAAATGGTAAGTGACGTTTTTTGTATGATAAACGGCATATTTGTCGCTTCGCAAACAACAAAAGTAATAAATTTTCCCATGTGAGAACGGTTTGAGTGACTTTTGACTGAAGTAAACATAAGTTTTTACCACGATTAAACCCGAATTTCTGATTCGGTTATAATGCCTTCCGTTCTGGTACCCTATGGAAATAATTCGTTGGATGTCCCTGACTCAAGGTGTAGTCTGTGTTTCGCACGCATAACTTGCCGCGAAGTAAAGGCTAAACACTGCCTAGATTTCTTCATGATGTTTCTTTCCTTTGATTGGGTCCAGGTATAAACAAATGTAGGTCGTGTTAACTTGAGGAAAGACTGGACTTCTGCAACTGCGCGCTCAACCAAACGAACTGATCTTTTTAGCGTGCGTTCCTCCTATTACACGAAAGATTTGCATATTAGAATCAATAAAAACGTTCTCTGGCTAGAAATATATATAAATAAATCAGAGCTTTCGGCTGTTGAGGTTCAGTGATTCGATTCAGCGAGTTGCTTAATTAAAACATTATTATCAATTCTAACTTGTAGTTATGTCTCTAGTCGTAAACCAAAATGTTACTTCTTTAAAGATACGACGAACCCCCACTGTAACTTTTAAATGAGAGTTCGTCCCGGGCGCGTCGCTACACAGCAGATTTTATTCCTCTACCAAGCCCAGAACAGAAGAAAACAGATAATATCATCTCACGCTGAGAGCACCCTTAACAGTGTAAAAATAGTCATTGTTGTCCCTCATTACAAAAGAGTTAACAAAAGAAAGCCGACTTCTAGAAGGTATTTCTCTATTATCTTTAGTAGACAGCTAAGCGGCAACATTTAACTGTTTAATCATCCCTTTAGGGTATTTTTTACTGCACCGTTGATCGATATCAACGGGTTATATGTGCCGTCTATGTGTGCAGTTTAACCCATGGTAACAAGCTTGACCGACTTAAATCGTAGTTTCTCAGTACTGAAAGGTACTTCAGTATATGTTCCCAGGCTCTTGTCGGAAGTATGTTTTACCTTTTCAGTACGCAGGCCTTAACGGAGAAGGCCCTGGGAACGAGGATGGTCTTAGTATTCCCGCCATCTTTCAAAGCAAGAAAGGCTAAACAGCACGGTATGCGTTTGTATGACAATTCTCGGTCTCTTCGAAAATTATGTATCCCAAATTTTGTTTATGACCTCCGCGTTTTTCCGTTCCGCACTATAAATACGACGGACCTGTCTGCACTTTGGAGGGAACTTTTGAAAGCCTCTGTTTTTTGACCCGAAATACTCCGTTGTTGCACGATCAGTGAATCCTTAAGCGACCACCAGCAATATGCTTTATTCTCACAAGCTAGGACGATCAAACAATCAATACCAACAGATAGACACTGTTTATCTCTCCTTAATAATAATAATAATAATAACGAATTTTTAAACAGGATGGCCCTTCAGTACATGCGTACTGTTATCAAAGGGGTCCTGTAAAAGAAAAATATATATAACAATATAAAAATAAAATACATCATATAAAAGGATAAAAGGTAAAAAGTTAAAAATCTATTAAATTATGCTTACTTAACCTATAAAAATACTTCGTTTAAAGACTGCCTAAATAAAACCCTACTGCTAGTTTGTCTTTAGGTTTGTCTAGGTTTCGCCGTGGTACTATTGGTCATTTACTATTTGCAAACAGGCTCCAGACCACTTGTTCTTCCGTCTTTACAAACCGCCAGTTCAGTCCACTTCAGCACATCCATAAGCGCCAGCGTTATAGCTGATAAGCTGACCAGCGGCTCCCTTCCGTCAGTTGTTACTTCATATAAATCTTCAAACACCAAGACTCTAGGACATCTCCTTGTTGGGTATTTTTTTTTTAGTTTCTACTGCGAATTTGACTGGCACCAAGTACTGTCAGTGCGTTCGGCCTCCACCAGAAGCGTCCCTTATGACAAGAAGTGGACCAGGCCTTACATTCGTATCGAAGATCCGTGCGACGGGAAAAACGTGACTCGTGCAGTGTACAGGCTTAATGAATTCAGCGGAATAACACAGGCGTTCAAGAGAGCCAAGGAAAAGCTGGCGAATGAACGCTGTCGTTTGGACGAGATTCTTTAATTTGTCCACTTTTAAAATAACTTCAAAGTACACTGGAATTTTGCTAAATTTATCATTCAACCAAGCCAGCAAGCAATGGAACAAACAGCTTTGTAGAAACGTTCCCAAAATTTTCCCCCAAACTAGAACCTCGTGTGGATAGCGTAATAGATAACTCCAAAAATGCATACTTCTGCTTTCCCTAATTGACAGGAACGGCACATATTTTAAAGTTCAGGTTTATGTGGCCTTTTGCATTGCTTTGCAGAACATCAGCTGGTCGCCTCTTGAGATCACATGTAGTGCATGTTTGTTTAAAAAAGTACGTTAAGACGCTAAACATATTAAATGTACAGAAATAAGAAATCTGATTGCCATAAAGGCCCCCCCCCTGGATTTTGTCTTAAATTTTAGTTCTCTACTGTTAATTTACTCTACTAGCTTTTGAATGCCGCTGCATATAAGCCTCCAAACCTGAAAGAAACAAACTTTATTGACTCCTTGAGCAACTCCTTTGCGAAAATTGACCTTGAAAAGAACGGTATAGTACTGCTGGGCGATTGACCTGATCTTTACCAACAGAGAACACAAAATTGTTCAATCTGGTGTCCTTCACACGACCATAGCTTAGTTTTTGGTGTGTTGAAAGGTGGCGTCCCGAAACTTCCATCAAGGAAATTTCAATATCGCTCATTCAAGAATTATAATAAGAAGGCGTTCGTAAATGATCTTAATCAAGGCCCATGGTCAGTCATCAATGGAATGGAAAGTATTGATGATGCCGTTTTCCTATGGGAACGTTTGTTCTCTGAAATAGCTAACGAGCACGCTCCTCTGAAGCTTAAGCGTGTTAAAGGAAGCAAAACCCCATGGGTAACACGAAAACTTGCTGAAATGAAACGGGATAAGAATTACCACTTCAGGAAGGCACGCACCACCAATAGTACTTACCATTGGAGAATGTACAGAAAACTGCGGAATTACACCAATCATGAGGAAAAGAATCTGAAATCGAAGTATTTTTGTCGGATGATCGAAGACGCAAAGGGTGATTGTAGCGAAATGTGGCAGGCAATAAAACAAGTGCTTCCTGATGCAAAAAAGTCGACGGTGTTCTCCATCTTTGAGAAAGGAAAGTGGCACAATGAAAGCCTATCTGTCGCCAAGATCATGAACCACTACTTTGTATCTATTGGTAAAGCGTTGGCAAAACCATTTCCAAGTATTTCTACTATTCCTTCTTCCAGTACCCTACCTTTTGAATTTCACCTAAATAACGTGAGTGTGAACTTTGTCCACAATGCCCTCGGATCTTTGAAAGCGAACAAAGCTGTTGGACTTGATAAACTAAGTGCCCGCCTGTTAAAGGATGCCTCTGATGTCATCGCTCCACTCCTAGCTAGTTTGATTAACAAATCCTTCGCCGATGGAGTATTTCCTGAGGTATGGAAGTCAGCAAAAGTCGCTGCATTATTCAAAGGCGGAGATAAGGCACTGAAGGATAATTGTCGGCCGATATCAATCTTACCAACCATCAGTAAGATTATAGAGAGATCAGCGCATGTTCAGTTATGTTCCTACTTAGAAGAGAACAAGCTGTTATCACAATCACAGTTTGGCTTCCGCCAAAAGCACTCAACATCTACCGCCTTAATCACCTTCACAGATCAAATCCTGGAGAGTATGGACAAAGGATACGTGACGGGAGCAGTGTTCCTGGATTTATGCAAGGCTTTTGACACTGTTGACCACTTGCTCCTTATTAACAAGCTTAAGGGTCTAGGAGTGGCAGGAAAAAGTCCGGCATGGTTCCGCTCATATCTCTCTGGTCGAACTCAGCAAACGATGTGTGAAAATGAACTGTCTCCCCCAGCTAAAATCACCGTGGGGGTACCGCAGGGTAGTATTCTCGGTCCGTTGTTATTTTTAGTGTATATAAATGGCATTCAATCTGTACTAAAACACTCAAGGATGACTATGTTTGCTGATGACATGGCATTTTACTGTCATGAGAATTCGCCAACTGATTTACAATTAAAACTAAATGCGGACCTGGCAGCGATTACATCCTGGCTACACGACAATAAGTTGACATTAAATGTTGCAAAGTAGAAGTTTATGATCATCGGTAGCGGTACGAAACTGAGTCAATTTAATGATATAGCTCTTGACGCTAATAACGATCGGCTGGAGAACGTTACGGAATTCAAATACCTTGGCGTGACCATAAATCAGTACCTAACCTGGCACGATCATATTGACCAATTACAAAGCAAAGTTGCGAAGAGGTTAGGGGTTTTAAAGAGAATTAAGCATCTGCTCCCTGTTTATGCAAGAAAGATCTATGTCACAACAATGGTCATCCCAATACTTGAATATGCAAGTATCGTATGGGGCGACAAAAACAACAAAGTTTTAATGGATTCTATCCAAGTTCCCCAAAATAGAGCAGCCAACATGGTCCTGGATAGGGCGCCACATTCGTCTTCAACTGAAGCACTTGAAGATCTGAATTGGGTGAATCTTACAACCAGAAGACAAATGAAACGCTGCCTTTATATGTACAATTTAATAAACTCGGACGATAGAAACAACATGATCATCCGAGGTTCGGACCGTCACAGTCACAACACTCGGTCAAAGGACACTGTTCGAATCATAAAATCAGATACTAACTGGGAACTGTTTAGATCCCTAAATAGTGCCTTACTTGACTGGAATGCCCTGCTATGGAGATGAGAAACCAATCTTATAATGGTTTCTCCATAAAACCATAAATGGTTTTATAGACCGGGGTGTCGCGGGTTCGAATCCCGCTCGGGGCATTCGATTTTTTCCGACATTTGTTCTGTTAATATATAGATAGGCATATCAGAGTTTACCTCTCTGATGATGAACATTTGTTCGAAATATGCCGTATTACGTACAATCTTATAATGCTTTTAGAATATCGTTACATAATAGGTTTAAATTTTAAAATAGCTTTCCATTTTCTTCAACTTTTAAGTAGAACTTAGGTGTTTAATCCCTCTTAATTCTTTTCTAATATTTCAATATCAGCATTTTAGTATTTTAGTTAAATTTTATCTTATATTTTCACAGTGCCCTATTGAAAACCACCTTGCGTGATATAGGCCATCTGTACAAAGAATTGCATTATTATTATTATTATTATTATTATTATTATTATTATTATTATTATTATTACAAGTGAGACCGGAAAACAATATTATAATTATTAGTTAATCATTAGTAATACACCTCTCATCAAATTAGAACCAGTGTTTCATAAATTTTAAATAAGCCTCTGTTGTAGGTAATATAAACTTAAATATCTAAGCAATTTAAATGCTTTATTCAATAAGTGATTTGAAACCGGGATACTATAGTGCAAAACGTTTTCTACAGTGTAAGACGCTCTCATACTCAAATTTTTCTCCCTATATGGTAAAATGACGCTATAGTTGAATGATGATGATGATGATGATGATGATGACGATTATGATGATGATGATGATGTACCTTATTTACTTGTATTAATTCCCCGGGACGTTTAATTAATAGTAGGAAGTAGTGAACCCTAAAACATCCCAGGGCATTGCTTTCTTTCTTGACTGTCCAATAGTGGTAGTTACTCAGAAGGAGTAGCTTACTGGAGTTAATATGAAATATAATTTAAATTACTGTAAAAGCTCTAATAGTCCTGCTCTCTAATACGCCTTCTTACCTACTACTTGCTAATTACAAATAAATTATTTGCTTACAATTATGTCATGACATTGGGGCTTGAAAATTATTTTATGTTTCGACTGATGCCGGGTATTATTTTACTGCCAGAGGAAGATGCGAAGAAGTGCAGCATTATGCATGTAATTACTTACATGTAATTCAGGTGAATCAATTCATTCATCTATTTTAAGTACCAATCAGTCAATCAATCAACCACTCAACCAACTGGCTGATAAATCAGTCAATCAGCCAATTAAAAAACAAATCAATCAATCAACCAATCAATCAATCAATCAATCAATCAATCAATCAATCAATCAGTCAGTCAATTAATCAGTCAATCAATAAATCAATAAAATCAATCAATCTGTGACTTCAGTGTTGCCAATGCGAATAACAAATGGTCCAGTAATGACTAGTGACTTTATTTGATGCACAGATTATGACTCACTCTCTTAATACCCCAGACCGTGATGGCAGTAGTTCTCGAGACTTTAGTTCTTTTTGGTTTGATAATTTGTCACCAATAAGCATTGTTACTGATTGCCATAATCTAGAACCAAAGAAAAACAAAAGGAATAGCCTCTTCCTAAATCATTTCAGAATAGTCTGAAACCTAACAGGCAATGAAGTGACAAAAAGGGATCAGACTGTGGTGAATCAGTCAATCGATATAGTTTTCCCCATGAAGAGAATTCAATCAAATAGGTCTGACTCTTCATTCCTGGGATAGTAGTGGGGGGGGGGGGGGATACTCCACCAAAAAAAGATATGGGGCAGGGTGTGCTCAGATATTTTGAAGTAGAGCCCTGAAAGATGTACTCCAGGATTCATTCCATTTTCATACATCATCCACTTAGTAGTACTGAGGGGTCAGTCAAACTAATCAATGACATCAAAATGTTAAGCAGAAAAAGACAAAAAAATATATAACCTTATTTCAAAACTGCTCTTCAAATTTTTTATTTGAATTGATAAAGTGTGTTTGGGAATATAGCTAAAGTACAAATTTCTTAACCAAACCCTTATAATAAACTGCCATATTTTCCTGACACCAGGTTGATGGAATAAAAACCTGTAAGAAAAACAAAGCAGATTTTAATTATCGCAATTACCAATAGTGAGACAGTCAGTGTGCACGCGCCAGAGAAAAATGAGAGACTGCTCGTAGTCTATGAGAATGGTACCAACTTGGGCCGGTACAACTTCAGATCGACTCCAAATGCTTACCTCTGTTTACACGAAACGTACGAAACATGAAGCTAGTATAAAATAACTATCATCTTAGGCTGTGTTATTAGTCACGAGTGATTTCATCCCGAGATGACTTTCATATCGGTGTCTGGTCATTTACCTGTAAGTTTTTACATGTTTGGAGCTGAAATGGTGTTTACCCCAGGACGATTTCATCCCGGTGCTGAAGACCGGGATGAAATCGTCCCAGGGTGAACACATTTCAGCTCCAACTCACGTAAACATTTACAGGTAAATGACCAGACACCGCGATGAAAGTCACCCCGGGATGAGATAAAAGTCATTCCGGGATAAAGTCACTCATGTAAACAGGGCCTTAGGCTGGTTTAACTCATCACTGCTGCTGAACCAATATGAATGACTCAGAACGGTTTGAAATCAGACTGGGGAGCCACTTAAGCATGAACAGGGTTTCAATTGGTCTGAGATATTTGTTTTGGGTATGCACGCATTCCAAGCTGTTGGATAATAGATAAACTGGATTTTTAAGGATGGGAAATGTTGCGGACCATATTAACACAAACAAGGTTTAGATTGGTCTCAGGTAAACACTTCATGCCAGTCTGACTTTCAGACCGGTCTCATGTGAACAAAATCGTACCAGTCTGAGTTTGCACCGGTCTCACGAAATCAGGGCGTTACTGCCCCTGGGTCTCTGAGGATGCTGTTAAACATTCTTGAGAGCTGCTCGACTTTAGGCTAAGGGGGTGTTTACATAATACCAGCATGATTTTCATTCTGGTACAAGTTCCTCCCGATTTCCTCTTGTTTCTCTGTATTTGTTTCATGATTACAGCACAAAATCTCATAACTGTACAAGTCATACCTGTGTGAGCTTGCCCCAGTAGTGGTACTGGGTCACAATAATCACTGTGGTACGGAAACCCATACATGTTATAACTGTTTGATTCATTCTGCATTACGTTTTAACCCTTTAACCATCAAGAATAAATCTTACATCACCGTGAAAAATGGATTTTGTAACTTAAGTGGGTATAACGTTTTCATCACCTACCCCAATGGAAGTCTTGATGGAACACTCATGTAAATGTTGTGATTTAATTTTATCCTTGGTTTAACTTTTATTTTCCTTTGTGAGTATTAGGATTGCCCAATTTTCTTTTTCCGAAAAGGCTGTTTTAGCCACCCAGTCTTCTATGTGTTTACACGACAATATAAAACAGATCATGCTCAAATTCCACACTACAGAAATTTGTGCCCGTTCTCACACACTTAAAGGCAGATGGTTTAAATATCTGGTATATTTGAATGATTTTAAAACTGTTTAACTGTGCTTAATTATGTTTGATTGGGTTCAGAAATTGGAATCAAACACTGCTGTATGCATATTATTGGTTTAATTGTGTTCAACTACCGAACCCAAATTAAACCGACCATTGCATTTGACCCAGTTCATTTTACTGAACAGTAAGATAGTACGTAAGCTGGGATAACTATATGATTGATATCTTCCATGTGCATACCTTCACTGTAAGAAAAGCTGCATCACTGATCACTGCTGACATATACATGCCTAGTATAGATAAAAAAGGATCAGTGAAAACAACAACTTCAGGGCTAAAAATTGACAGTCTCAGGGTTGCCAGTAGCCATTTAAAACTGACCAGGGCCACTAAAAGTTGAGGTTTGTTTTTATTGACATTTGACCCCAGTCTTACTTAGAGTTCTACAGTATGTGGTACTTTTTCCACATGATTATTGGCGAGATCCCTGGATAAAAGACTTACTTCTCACCTGGGTTGGGAGGGGTCTATTCAAGTAAATATGGTTTTAAATTTTTTGATTTAGACTAGAGGATTTTGAAAGCCACTTTATCTAAATGGCCTGGTCCACTATACTAAGCGAGCAAGTTAAAATACCCTCGGGACGAGGTTGGAATTCAAGGATACTGGCCCGAAGTTGCAATTCAATGATTCAAGCACTGAAGTTAATTTTTTACCCTGCAAATTATGGAATAACTTAATCAGTAAAAGTAGAGAATGACATGTACAAAAAAATTACATCCACCTGCTTTGAACTCGATTATCTTAAGCATATTTTCCCAAAAGTGATCAACACATAACTTTTAATAAAAGTTTTACATGTACTTAATTCGAAATTACCAGAGCCCATACCAGAGACGTTACAAACGGGAACTCGGAATCCAGCTCACAGAAAAAGCGAGAGTGTTATGGTAACACCGAAAAAGTGTAAATTTTTGCAGCTGTGTGAACACCAATTAAGTGTTAAAGTAACGCCAGCATGGTGTACATTTACACCACAATAGTGTAAACCACCAACAATTCTGATTTGGATTGGGTAAAAAAACACCAACACAGTGTTATGTTGACGCGGAATTCGGGTACGTTTACACCAAAAAAGTGTACTTGTGACACCCAAATGGTGTAAAACAACTTGCAGCTGTGTGCACACCAAAACAAGGTTAATTTACACCAGAGATAATTTTACACTAAAATTGTGTACTTGTGACACCCAGATGGTGTAAAACAACTTGCAGCTGTGTGCACACCAAAACAAGGTTAATTTACACCAGAGATAATTTTACACTTGTGTAAAATAACACTTCTAACTTTGTTGAATAACACCCTCCATGTGTAATGTTAACACTGTTCCAGTGTACTTCAACACTAAAATAAAAGATGCATGTGGGCTACTTAAACATTGTTATTATTGCTGCTGAAGGAGACAGACATCACTACACGTGTACTTTCCAAATTTATTTCGCAGTGAATATTTATTTGGTATACTATATCTTAAAACAAAATGCGTCCAAAAATACGATTTTTTTTGCAAAAAACAATAAGTCTACATGTAGCAAAATAAACCTTTCGGTGCAATCTTGGAAACTCACTATAAATTACAAAGATGCTACTCTAATGCCTTAGAATTCAATAAAGTAATGACACTCAGTAAGACAGTTATAATATATAAGAAAGCTACAAAGATTCCAGTCCAAACAGTGCATTAACTTCTGTATGCTTCATTTTTATTAACACCTAAGTTGATGTGCCAAAATAATATAAACCAAACCCATACAAAAATAAAAAGCCCTTCAAAAGGCATTTTAATTTAAAGTACTTTTCTAGTTGTTATAGAAAAATAAAGTCAATAAATGCAGATTGAGTGAGTGATTTTGATGATAAACCACACCCAGTTCAGAAACCACCTCCATCTGATTCATCAATCCACTGTAAAAAAAAAAAAATTAAAAAATAAATGAAAATTAGTAATGCTATATTAATTACCCACTTGTACGCACCATGATAAGGCAATACTGAATGTCACTTATTCAAGTTTATTCCTTTTTGAAGGATTTGCCAAGACCTGGAAGCAAACTTATTTTGGTCAACTATATACAAAATCTAAAAAATACCACTACAGCTCTAAAAAAACAGCCTCAGTTACACTTATTGTTCAGTTAGTTGGAATACTTTGTCAGACAGTTGTACATACATGTACTGTATTGCTCAGTCTGTTAAGTGTTTAATACTTGATCAGTATTGTATACCACTCAGTCAATTGAGTAAACCACTCAATCAGTTCACTCAGTTGTTTATACCACTAGATCAGTTATGTGGATCACTCAGTAAGTTGAGTAATATTACATACAGTCGTTATACCACTTGGAAGAGCAGAGTGGACCACAAGTTTGGCACTCAGTCAGTTGTGACTACATGTACCTGTCTTGTCTACTAAGTCAGTTATGTGCACCACTCAGAACACATAACTTTTACAACTGTGTTTCACTCAGTCATTTAGCACCCTGTGAGTTGTGTGCACTACTTGCTAACTTGTGAGTACCACCCAGTTACTTGATCAGTTGCGGCTACCACTCAGTCAGTTGTCTACACCACTGCGTGAATTGTATCATTCAGGTCAGTTGTCAGTTGTGTGTAAAGCTCCTTCTGCTGTGGAACCACTCAGTGAAATGTGTGGATAACTCCACACAACTCACTTGGTGATATAACTGACTTACATTGTAACAGCTGTAGTGGTAAACACAACTGGCACAGGGGTACACAAAACTGACCGAGCATTCCATAGAACTGACCAGTTGGTAGAAACAGCTGAGTGAGTGATAACATGACTTACTGAATGGTATGCTGGTCAGTTGTGTGTATCACTCAGTCAGTTTTGGACCACTTTATACGTAAACAACATTTGAAGAGGCTAGTGGAAAGTCCCCTAAGAGATTTTTTTTGGTCAATTTTTTTAGCTTGAAAGTGCCAGAATTTTTACATGTGGGCTTTAATTTATTCAGGGAACATGTTGTTTTTTCCCTGCCAGTTTATGCTTAGTTTTCCAGAAAAGGCCAAAAACGAGGTCCCCATCTTCTGTTTTCTTTTGTTAAAAACCTAAACAAAAGAAACCAATTGAATTCTTTGCTTCATGAAACAAAAGAACGAAATCAAAAGAGCGACCAATGCTTTGTCAGATGTGTTTGGTCACTCGTGTATATTATTCAGTAAGTTGGATGTATCACTCAGTCTGTTCCTGTTTACAACTGTACATGTAGGTAATGAGGGCCAGGACTCTACTACAGTACAAATCTGACCCTCTGCTACTTTGATGGAAAAAAAAATGGCAATGCTATACTGTCTTTTCCCCCCTTGCAAGATTTGTGAGTTAAGCTTGTCTGTCCTGTTTTGGCAAATTCTGATAAATAATCACTATCTTTGAAGATGCATAGTCCAAGTAATGAGCGAATAGCAGTCACTCAACATTGGAGTTAGTTAAAAGTGGAAAACCATTTTACACAACTATGCAAGGCACACTGTGTCCTTCAGAGAGAGGGTGAAATTAAATTCAAAATGAAAAGAGAAAGTAAAAGATTTGTCGATTGATTTTCCCATTTTGATTTTTTCTGTTCCGCTCTGACAAATTCTGATAAACAATCACCATCTTTGAAGGAGCACAGTCCAAGTAATGAGCAGAGTTTATACTGGTTTGTGGATACAAAATTCAAGGAGTATTCAAGAAGTATTCAAGCACCAAAAACTGAGTTTTCAAGGAGTGTTCATAGCAAGTTTACTTTGTCTTGCATTAACTTTTGATATGTTTTCATTGGTCAATAGCACCTTTAAAAAGCCCCTCCCCCGGGATATGAAATGCATTTTAAGGGAAATGACCACAAATGGAACATCAATGTTAAGTCTGTAAGAATTCATAAACAGGGATGCATAACAAGTTCACAGTTCTTAAAGGGACCAAGAGGCTTGTATATGGTGAAGAGAACCAAACACATAATCCAATAAAGCAACACTACACCAAACAATAATCTCAACTATAATCTTAACAACAATATAGTCTGAAAGCAATGTTTGTGTTTTGGACTGAAAGTTGATGGCAGACACATACTGACAACAACACTGAAGTACAACAGGCTATAGGAATGGATAAAATTGTTATAATTCTGGCCTGAAATCTTAAAAACTCTTGAACATACAGAATGGCAGTAAAACATCATGATTTTAGTGTCTCTATCTGATCGTGAAAATTGTCTGCAATAGGAACTGATTTTGTAGAATCCATAACGCGTGTTTGGTGTTTTGCTCCTTCCATATGAAACTTCGAAGCTGCTTTCCCTATGCTCGCTTATTGAAAATTTCGGCAGCACAGCTTACAATAGGCAGCACGTTTATCATCTTTGACACCTTGTAACCAATCTTATTACACAAAGTCTACAAGCTAAATCAGAATTGAAAACATGTTCACCTCCGCCACCTCGATTCATGTTTAGACGAGTTTTCGTCCGCTCACCCTAACTACGCATACAAGACGTACAAGATGGCTTCCACCTGATCACATAGTTAAGAAACTGATTCCAGAACGCAATGCGCACAACACAGAATTCCACCCAGCATGTAACAGCACAGGCTGAGACGCATATTTTCGAAAATTCTGCCCCTGGTTTTAAAGTCTGCGCTCAATGTTTTAACTTATCTTTGAATTACTTTGATATAATCCTATATTATTTCCCATCTGAGCAAAAATGCAAGGAGTTTTCCAGCACTTTCAGCAGAAATTCGTCTTTTCAAGGGCTTTTCAAGCACCCTTGAAATCTAAAATTAAATTTCAGGGCTTTTCAAGGACTTCAAGGAGTAGCACTATCCCTGAATGAGCGGACAGAAGCCACTCAACATTGGAGCTGGTTAAAAGTGGAAAACGACTTCACACCACCTATACAAGGCACACTGTGTCCTTCAATGAGAGGGTGACATTGAATTCAAAATTTAAAAGTGAAAGTAAAAGATGTGTCAGTTAACCTTTCTATTCTGAATTTGTCTGTGTTGCTTTAACAAATTCTGATTAAAAAATCACCATCTTTGAAGGAGTACAGTCCAAGTAATGAGCACGCAAAAGCCACTCAACATTGGAGCTGGTTAAAAGCAGAAAACCACTTTACACAACTATGCAAGGCACACTGTGTCCTTCAGAGAGAGGGTGACATTGAATTCAAAATGAAAATTAAGAGAAAGTAAAGATTTGTCAGTTGATTTTTCTATTCTCATTTTTTCTGTTCTGCTCTGGCAAACTCTGATAAATAATCACCATCTTTGAAGGAGCACAGTCCAAGTAATGAGCAGGTACAAGCGACATTGTATTCAACGACTTTTGGCGCCAACATGGTAAAACTGTATAAATTTTCTTACCGCCAAATATCAATTTTCATAAAATTATTCAAATTGTTATCTTAAAACTGACACGTTTGGGCCATCTGCATTCTGTATTTCGTACTAGGCTACTTTTCTCACATTAGTAAAGGTCATTAACTGTGTTTGGCGATATTTTGGACCACATTATTCAAATACAACAAAACCGCCGTTTATAAACAATCAGATTTATAACCGTCACTGCAAATGGCGCTCGTTTCGAACACACACAAAAAAAACCATTCATCGAACTGTTTCATTTTACTCACAAGAAAAGCATTTTGAAAATGGGCATTTGGAGATTTTGGCGTGATAATTATGGGGTTAAGAGTTGAGATACAATTTGAACAAAGCATGTCTTAATGACATTCATGACTGTTGTCTGCTGTCAGAGCTAGTACTAAGTTTGTATTCCCTCGTTTTGACTTAAGGTGATTCCATCGAAAAAGAAGGAATATTTAAATTTTCTAAAACTTGGTCCGATTTGTGATTATGTTTTGAGCATTTCAAAAATGCAATGAAAAATTGGGGTCACCGAGCTTGTTTTGGCACAAGATGGATAGCCATTTATAGCAACCATACGACCCGAAAGGTTTTCCTGGGAAACCCTAATAATCAGGAATGAGAACTACAATTTCCTGAAAATGTCATTGCTTACATTGAAATATTGGAGCCGTTCAACAAAATAGACATTTATCTTGCATTGTACACTATTTTAGCTAAACGGGAATTAAGGAAATGAAGTAAATTAAAAAATTTGCTGCATGCGTATATACCCTGCTGCACCTTAACACGTGTTCTCTTCGGCATTAAAATAAAAATAACTCAACGCAGAATTTTTAACTTTTCTTAAAATCGCGATATATTGTACTCGACCGTATGCATTTAAAATTTATACAATAAAAAATGGGGGTCACCGTGCTCGTTTAAAAGAAAACTTCCATTTATTTCTCTGGACAGCTCAATTTTCATAGAAAACCTATCAAGTTCCGAACGTGCGCGCGCTCGTGCTCGCGCTAATCATGTAAAACAATGATGCGCAGAAAGGATGCGCAATGCAATTGAATGGAATCACCTTAAAATTACCAAATGAAGTCACTTACCGCGTGTGTTATTGACGGAATTGCAGTAGCAGGACATCAGGCAATGCCAGAAACCAGAATGTACTAGGAATAAACGACAGGCACAAGAAAAGAATCGAAAATCGCTTGAAGCATGTGCTCGTCTCGTCATTGTGTGCTAGCGTGCGCACAGCACATCAAGAGCAGCGAGGCACCGCTGACCGCAATAACTGTCGGGCAGTAGTGGACAGTCCGCTCGTGAAAAAAGTAAAAAAGAAAAAGAAGCTGTCATCTGCACTGACCATTAATATTTATTTCAATCCTTGCCGAAAAGAGAAATTATACACATGAAACTCCCCGAAAATGTGGCATAATCCAATGTCCGCCACTGCTAGTGCAACTTGCATTCAGCTTGTCTCACGGGGGCAATTTGCTACATTCGCTGCAACCCTTGTTATTTTCCAGGCTTATGGTAAACCTTTTGCACACTAGCTACTCACGAAAACAAATAATCAGAATGTCCCTCGTATTATATTGTATTTAATGACGGATTTTTTTCAGATCTTATAAAACGGTAGTTATTTTAAGCTATCCACCAGTCTAAACAGCAAACCTATCTTTTCAGCTACCGTGTACAATAAATTCTATTTGATTAGAAGCTGATTTTGCAGCCCAGAAGTTATATGTGGAGGTAACCTAGTCGTTTTAGTAAGTTTCCTGATCGATGCCCGACAAGAAAATGTAATTGACATTTGGTGTTACTTTACACCTTGTTCGTGTTTGACTTACACGATGCAGTGTTAAATTATATACCAGCGGTGTGAAATCCTTAAAAAACCTTGCAAGGTTTCTGCTACACAGCTTTAGTGTAAAAAAACACCAAGAAGGTGTTGCATCCTGATTCGATTACACCATTTTGGTGTTATCTAACGCAAAATTGGTGTAATGTTGTAATTACACTCGGTCAGTGTCGTGGTAACACGAATATCGTGTAAATTTATACCACTCTCGGTGTTATTTAACACACTCGATTTTCCTGTGAGGCCACATTTGATTTTCACAGAAAACAAGCGTCAATGGATATAAAAATCAACGTTTTTGTCGCTTGCGGTCACAAAAGCCGCAGTTATCATTCCTGGATAAGGCTTACAGCAAGCCACCTGTAGTGGATCATGTTTCACAAGGTAAAGGGACACTAAAGGAGGTTACATGTTTTCCGTCAACAAAGTATGGCATTATTAACGGTTTACAAAACTACCAGTTTCCCCCCTCCTGTTACCTTTCTATGAATCCTATCATCTGCACGAACCACATTATTCCACGTAGCGATGAAGACGTTCGCGGTAAAATCTTTCTCTTTTACGAAACTTGATCTCACGCGGTCATTTGCCCACTTTATGACGCTCTGGTCCCTGGTTTCCCTGTAGAACACTGGAGTTTTTCACTTCAATGGGTGCGTAGAACACTGCGATAGACGGCGTGCTAGGTGGAAACGGAAACTTCCTGTGTCGCAGCAGTACGGCGTGGAAGAACGTGTTCTTTCCAAGCGTGATTAGTCCATCGCCATACACCTGAAAGCACACGTGAATAATGGTCAAGTACAAAACACCATCGTCGGTTTATTTCATTTTCCTCCAATGGAACGAAGACAATTAGCGGTTTATGTAACCGGGTGCAATCAACCGGCCGTTTCCGTTTGCCGTTTTCTTCATTAGCTTCACGTTAACTTACTAAAAGTGAAACTTTACAAAACAGCAGTTTTCGAATTATTCACTGACGTATTTGTTACCGGGTGAATACAGTTTTTGGGGATGTTTAGACGGAACTGCTCAATTTGAGCGCTTTTTTCGTAAAATAATTGACAGCCTCTGTAAAGGTAAGAACCAAACATCACCCCTTTTGTTTGAAATTTTTTTCTTCCTATTTGTGGCAACACTGACAGTTATCCACTTATTTTACATTAAAATGACGGACGCGACTGGTGATGTAAACCGCCAGTCGGACGCGACTGCTGATGTAAACCGCCAGTCGGACGTGACTGCTGATGTAAACCGCACTCGAGCCTTACTGGTTCTACGGCTCACTAGAAATGTTCTGTCAGTGAGCCTGGTTTATCTTTGTGGGGACGTCTCACAGAATCCAGGACCAGCAAGAATGGAGCGTTCCAAATGCTATTAAACGATAAGGAAGAACCAAGGACGTGCAACATGCATTCGACTCCGCGAACCGACCCTTAAAATCCAGCACAAACTTTCGAATCCGGATGGAAAATTTGTTTCTGCCTATGATCTAGCTGCACAAGTTGCCTACTCAAGGGCATCTCAGGAATGCAGTTTTCGATGCAAATTTGAACTCGCAGGTCCCAAGCGGCCTGTTTGGCACACAAGAAACACGTGCAAATTGTAGGAAATAGTAAAATTTATTTCACCATTTTAATTTATTTTTATCACCATATTGTTGCGCTGCGATGCGTGGCAGCACGGGCGGGTGCCCAAGCGGCCGCTTGGGACTCGCGAGTTCAAATTTGCATCGAAAACTGCATTCCTGAGATGCCTTTGAGTAGGCAAATTGTGTAGATCATAGGCAGAAACAAATTTTCCATCAGATTCGAAAGTTTGTGCCGGATTTTAAGGGTCAGTTTGCGGACTCGAATGAGTCAAAATCAGGCCAAATCAAACTACAAAGACTGTTCTTTCTGAAACCGGGATTCTTTTGTCAAAGGCACAAGGTTAAGTGTATTAATTTTGGCGAAATCCCAAGCCGGTCGGAAATTTGAGGTTCTTGAAGCTGCTTGCCTTGGGAGTATATTTAACAATTATTCTACGAGGGCGCGCTGGATATGAAATGATAGATAACCAACGAGGCGCGTAGCGCCGAGTTGGTTATAATCATTTGATATCCAGCAAGCCCGAGTAGAATAATTGTTTTATTAAAAACTTAACTACTATTTTTGTTAAAAAAATCAAGAAAGAAAGAGAAAAATGAGAAACGGGATAAAAAGGGAGCAAGAATCGATCACATGACTGAACGAAAAAGGCGCCAAAACCTTGCGAAGCGTTGCAGCGTTTCATTGCAAAGCTGAATGAATCAATGAAAACTGCTCGAAAGTGAACGAAGTGGCACAACTTTTGGGAAAAAAATCTTCTAATTATTGGCTCTGAAATATGGTACATGTTTGATTTTTCCCGAAACACTGTTGTAATCATCGTTCAAAGCGGATTGAAGCTGTACAATTTCACCATATTAGCTGCTGGAGTTGAAACAGAACAAGTTTGTAATCTGTTCGCACAACGGAGCCATCATGTGCGTGTTTGATCGAAATGAAGACAGAACCAATTTGAACTTGAAGAGGTGATTTCTGTGCAGCTCAGAAGCAAGATTACTGTAGCGAGGAACATTAGAATTCACCATCATAGTTTGTTCAATGCAAAGCACAAAATGCAGTTGTTCTCGGTTTAGAGGTTGCGGCGGACGGAATGGTAAAAACAACATTCAAACAACTGGAAAAGCGATTCAACTCCGTTATTTACATGGCATCCGATTTCTATCTGAGCATTTGGACCTGATGGAACACAGAGCTACAACGAGTGCAGGTAAACCAGTGTCAATTTTGCGTGTTAAAGCCGAAAAAAATTTTCGCCCTTCCTTCGGCCTTCTTGGTAGTTTGCAGCTGTAGTTTGTTTAGTACTTGTTTAGACTGCTTCATGATTTTCACACCCGAATCGTCATGAATGTGTAACAGTCGTTATTAAATGCCTCTGCCCCATTTCACTGTGTTTTATTTTGTCTTGTCTTGATATTTTGAAGTGGAAAGGCTTCCTGATAAAACCTACCGTTTGTTCAATTTTAATGATCGACGTGACGATCGATGAAAGAAATTAATTGTAAACACAACGCTCAATGCTCAAATTTCTAATTTCTTTTTCTGCACAGTTTCTTTAAACAATTTTGACTTGTGTTAGACGACGCTGTTAGTGACGCTGTTGGAATTTCTGCTTAATTCAAATGCGCTGCCAAGTGATTTTTCTTGTCTATTTTCTCGCCGGGTTGCTGGCGAGGAAAAAACTTCCAGCTCACTTAGTTCATTTTGTTGTTGAGTGTTCATTGTCCATATTTGGTCACAGCAGGTATATGAGCTGATAGCCTGGCTCCGTTCAGTCAATCAGAATGGTAGAAATTCAATATACCTTGTCCAGTTTTTAATAAATATATATATAGAGTAGGGCAAACTTCAAGTTTCTAAAACCGCCTCCCGGAGCTTTAAATCGACAAACCAAGCACACAATAACATACATTAACACAGTGTTCATGTTTCTACGCGTTTTTATTTCGCTTTCATCCGTTCAAAAAGCCTTAATTATCGTATTCACAAAATCCTTTGTACACAACCGAAGCGCCATTAATATTCAGCTAGCACAGGTCCGCAACACAAACAGAGGATGGTAAGCCTGTGCTTAAAATGTCTGCGCACTGATTTTGATTCTTGCAAGAAATGCTCTATGTGCGTTAACCCAATGGATATTTTGTAAAATAGAGAAGATGGAACCGACACATGTTTGAACATCTCGGCCGACTTCGCCGAAGCAATGATATTACGTGGGCTGAAATTCGTTCACCAAAACATTCTAGCCTTCGAGGAAAACTTGCTGAATTAAATATTCTAATTTCTCAGTTGCCTAACTTACATATTCTTGCCTTTACCGAGTCTTGGCTCAGCGATGATATTACGGATGGCGAAATTTCCCTTCCTGGATAGAGAATATTCAGGAGTGGTCGATCCGATGGTCATGGTGGTGGGGTTGCAGTGTACGTTAAGGACACTCTCTCGGTGATCCGTAGGACTGATTTGGAGAGTAAATTTTCTGGTGAATGCATCATTCTGGAATTATTGTTACCGAAGTCAAAGGGCATCTTAGTTGGAACTTTTTATCACCCTCCTTCACAAAAGAATTTTATGGATCCCTTCAGGGCTGTCCTTGAGTCCTCTTGTGCTGAATCGAAGGAATTGTTGATAACTGGGGATTTTAACTGTGATTTTTTAGCTAAGCCGTGCTCGAGAGTGACTAATGAATTAAAGGGAATTTTCACGAACTTCAACCTGTCACCACTGCTCATTACTAAGGCTACAAGAACAACTAAGGACTCCTCCACTCTGCTAAATCTCTTTGCTACGAACTGCCCAAGACACATAACTTTGCTAAAGTTATCGAATCTAGCTTAAGTGATCACGATCTACTTATTGTTGTGACGGAAAATTAATTCTTGTAAACAGCCAGCGAGAACTGTGGAATGTAAACTATGCAAATTATGATCCTTCCGCTTTTTGTGATGATCTTAAAGTTTCCCCATGGGATGATGTTTTGAATGAAAATGAAGTGAATGCTGCATGGGTCAAGTGGAAAGAGATGTTTCTGAACGTTTGCGATAAGCACGCACCTCTTAGACGAAAGACATTAAGAGGAATGAAGTGTCCTTGGCTCATGAATGAGACTAAAAAGCTTATGAATGAGAGGGACTATTTCCTTAAGAAAGCGAGAAGATCTGGCGCAGAGGTTGACTGGAGTGCGTACCGCCGTTTACGAAACAGAGTCACGAATAGGATCAGAAGGGAGAGCTGTCAATATCACAGACGTGAATTACAAGATCATGTGGATAATCCTAAGTCCTTCTGGAAGAAGCTAAAGAACGTCTTCCCAAGCTCTAAAGGCAAATGAGGAACTCCCAATTCTATCACATTAGATGAAGGGGAAATTATCACTGATCATTTTACTATTGCTGAGAATTACAACGATTTCTTTACAACTGCTGTCTCTAGACTGATGAAATCCGTCAAACCCGATGTTAATCCTCAGTCTTCAAATGAAGATTTTACAGATCAAACTTTTGCGTTAAGACCAGTGAGAGATGGTTTTGTTTATAAATAGCTGAAAGATTTAAAGGCGAACAAAGCTACTGGTGTGGACAAAATACCTGCTCGCCTTTTGAAGGACAGTGCCAGTGTTATGGCCCCGTCGCTCACGCACATAGTTAATCTCTCTTTGTTAACTGGTGTCGTGCCGGATGAATGGATAAAAGCAAGGGTGGTGCCATTGTTTAAGTCTGGTGGACAAGAAATTATGGATAACTGTAGACCCATTTCAATACTCCCAGTCGTTTCCAAAATTGCTGAGAAGGCCGTGAACGTTCAGCTTCAACTCTATCTAAAGCAGAATAATTTATTAAGCCCTTTTCAGTCGGGCTTTAGGCAGTATCACTCAATACTCACTGCGGTGACATTCTTCTGTGATACTACCAGAAGAGGTATTGACATTGGAAAGCTGACAGAAGCAGTTTTTATCGACTTAAGAAAGGCCTTCGATTCTGTGCCACACGATGCTCTTATTGCAAAGTTAAAGAGATTTGTCATAAGGGGGAACTCTCTTGACTGGTTTTCAAATTATTTGTACAATAGAACCCAGGCAGTCAGTATTGGAAATACAGTGTCAAATCTCTTAATCACTCAAAGGGGCGTGCCCCAAGGGAGCATTCTCGGGCCAGTATTATTTACGCTATACATCAATGACTTACCATCTTGCATTCAGTTCTCCAGCACGATGATGTATGCGGACGAAACGGTGATTTATTTTACTTCATCGAATTTGTCGGAACTTGAGTTGATCTGAATTTGGAACTAGTTAATCTCTCACGATGGTTAAATCTTAACAAGCTTATACTGAACGTGAAGAAGACAGAATGTATGGTGTTCGGTATGCGGCAACACCTTGCCTCGCAGAACAGTGACCCTATCGATCTAAATATTCATGGTCCACCTATTAAGAGCACGAACGCTTTTAAATATCTGGGCGTTGTATTGGATAGTACTCTGTCCTTTAACGACCATATAGAACATTTAAGAAAGAAGTTATCGAAGGTACTTGGAGTATTTTCTAGGGCGAGGCCAGTGTTAACACTGGAAGCTGCTAATCGAGTTTATGCAGCCATGGTATTGCCCATACTTGATTATTGCGATATCGTGTGGCACGAGTCCGGTCAAGGAAATGATAAAGTGGTCGAGCGTCTACAGAGAAGAACTGCGACAATAGTCTATTCCTCTATCGCGGTGGAGCTGTCTACTGATGAAATCATCACCAAGTTGGGTTGGGATCCTTTGACCAAGCGTAGAGAAGCCCACGTTGTTTCTCTTGTTAGGAAATGCATTAATAACGATGCACCTAATTATTTTAAGAATTACTTTAAGTTACGCAACTTCTATATTCATAACTATAACACAAGAAGAAGAACAAATCTTTTTCTGGAAAAAGTGAATCTTAAGTACACACAGGAATCTTTCTTTTATAAAGGGGCACGAATTTTTAATAATCTTAACAAGTCTTAAATCATAATGTATATATTTAGCACTTGCATTTATCTTTTTTTACTTGTAAATAGAATTATTGTCAGTCTTTCTATCCTTTTTGGTTTTTAACAGCAGGACCTGCATTGATAGCAGTTTTTTCTAAAACTGATGCAGTTATCCTGGATAAATATGTTATTATTATTATTATTATTATTATTATTATTATTATTATTATAGCAGAATTCACGACTGTATGCTAACAGCTAAACTAGCTACACAGGGCGCATAGCGTAACCTGTGAGCCTTATTATTATTATTATTATTATTAATATTAAAAATAAAGTAAACATTGCTGGGTGTGAACACAGGCTGCTAAGTTGTTGCAGAAACATTCAAAAACTTTAAAACTCCATGAACGCGAAAACACTACTACGAGTTGTGGAGTTGCGAGTTGCGAGTTGTGAGTTGCTTTGTTTATTCTTACTGATTCCGTTCTTTATTACATTTGAGGGTGTACTTTCAAATGTTTCTATATGTTGGCGCTACTCGTAGTAACGAATGGGTGAGAGAATTAAAAAACAAATCCGATGGAGAGCAACCATAGGGCTTGGTTACGTCTTTATTAAAAGTAAAAGCCACGGCACTTACGGACTAAAGTCTTCATTTCATTGTGTTATGTCGGCTACATTCACATATTATAGTGGAATTTTTTTTTTCTCAGACAGAATTCTACGACAATTAGCAGGGTTCGATATATGTTGAGGTGAGTCACTAGCCACCGGGCAAGTGATCTTCAAAAATCTACAAGCCCACGGCACATTTCAGTCGCCCAGATTCCTTACTGAATCAATCAGAGTTAGACGGTCTAACTCTTTCTTCACCCATATCACCCTGACCCTGACAGTAGAGCTTAAGACTGTGAAGGATCTTAATAGCTTTAATAGCTAAGCGACTGCTGGGTAATTGCTGCAGGCTTTAATCCCATTATCGTAAATCAAATCTAAAGAACAAAATTAAGTCTTATATTTATCTTACCGAACGAGTGAAACGTTACGTAAACGTTTACGAGTGTTAGGTAAAACAGGTCCGAAATTCGAAGCTTAGCTGTCGAAACGTTTAAATTTTAACAAACCTTGTAACTTTTAGGATACTTTTAGAGGCTTTTTGTGCTATCTTGCCTAACTTAGTAACCTGGTAATTAAACTTGGAGGTTGTGTGGTTACCAAGTCGAGTACGTGTAGTGAATGTGCAAAAGGCTGAGTGAAATTGATGGTTTGCGCCTGTTTTGGTTTAGGACAGCTCCCAGCTAGAATAATATAACAATTTCACAATGCAGTTTCAGTGGAACGAGTTTTAACGGTACATTAAAAAATAATCAACAAGCAATTTTGTACTCGTTTAACTCGCCTCGGGCGACCGGGCTAGCGGAGATGTCGAACCCTGCATTAGCCAAATTTCGCCTTTGCCTGAACGATGTATATCTAAAGCATTCACCACAACGGAAATCTTGTGAAGTGCACTGGGTGAACGTTAATTCTGACGAATTACATCTTAGATTTTTGAATTAGAATTCAACAAATATCACTTTCGCTTGCAGTTTCATATTTTCTCATAAACTACGACGGGAACCCATAACCTCCTGACTACAGTCATAGGGTTTTGTTTTGTTTGTTTTTTTTCTTTTGTTTTGTTTTTGTGTGTGTGTGTGTGCTGACTACACGACCTTCCGTGCGATTTCCAGTTGTTTACTTCAGTGTATTTGTTTAAACGTAATTGTTTGTCAGGGGCTGTTGCGTTTTTGGAAATAACTTACGTTGAACATGAAACAGGTTCTGCATTGGTGTAAACCAATTCCAACCTTTTTTTTTTCATACATGGCTGGACTGGCTATGACCCACTATGAAAGAGAACATTGTGATTGTTTTCCTGAGCGGTTGGGGTTTCGCTTAAGGTGGACCGCTTATGAATTGATTTTACCAAATTGTGACGTTTACTAAACGTTGTTCAAGTTTTTGCATAGATTTTATTTACCAAAGTTGTAAGGAACCTTTTTGTTTGTACTCGATTATCGTCCTTTTAGCGGAGTGTGTCTCCGATTGATTAACTTTGTTACGCTGTCAGTTATTTAACAGCAAAACATGTTTTGAGGTCAATTCGAAGATACAGGTTTCAATTGAGTTGAGCGTCCTTGTGTATGTCAAAAATTGGAAAATATGTCACTGTTTCCATTTACTTTGTAATCCATGCGATAGGTTCAGTTGGGGACCCGGCAAAAAAAAGTAACTTGACCAACATTGAATAAAAGCACAGCACAACACATTCTCCCATGCATTCGTTAAACCGCGAGTAGCGCCAACATATAGTTAAAGAAAAAAGGGGGAGAAAGAAAAGGGAGAGCTTGAAATGTTAAAAAAAATTCGCAAAGAAACTGAGAAAAAATTCATCTTAATAATAAGACAAAAAAGGATATGATACTTTTCCCAAGAGCATTATCTACAATTTTGAGAGTACTGATGAGGAATCTACACCATTTTCCATCGCAACTGGCAACTCGCCGCTGGCAACTCCCAACTCGCAACTCGCCGCTGGCAACTCGCAACTCGCAACTCGCAACTCGCAACTCGCAATTCGCAATTCGCAATTCGCAACTCGCAATTCGCAACTCGCAACTCGCAACTCGCAACTCGCATTTCGCAACTCGCAACTCGCAACTCGCAACTCGCAACTCGCAACTCGCAACTCGCAACTCGCAACTCGCAACTCGCAACTCGCAACTCGCAACTCGCAACTCGCAACTCGCAACTCGCAACTCGCAACTCGCAACTCGCAACTCGCAACTCGCAACTCGCAACTCGCAACTCGCAACTCGCAACTCGCAACTCGCAACTCGCAACTCGCAACTCGCAACTCGCAACTCGCAATTCGCAACTCGCAACTCGCAACTCGCAACTTGCAACTCGCATGTCGTAGAATTTTGTCTTGAGAGAAACAAAACTTCCACTATGATATGTGAATGTAGCCGACATGACACAATAAAATGAAGACTTTCGTCCGTAAGTGCCGTGGCTTTTACTTTTAATAAAAACGCAACCAAGCCCTATGGCTGCTCTCCATCGGATTTGTTTTTTCTCTCACCCATTCGTTACTACGAGTAGCGCCAACATATAGAAACATTTGAAGGTACACCCTCAAATGTAATAAAGAACGGAATCAGTAAGAATAAACAAAGGGGGGAAAAAACAACAGGGAGGAACTTCAGATGGTTTAAAATCTCCGGGAAGAAACGAGATTGAAATTCAGCTTTAAAATGAGACAAAATAGGATACGATACTTTCCCAGCACCAATTTACAATTTGAGAACGCAGTCAAATAATACGGTTGAGAAACCGAATCTGCAACTCGCAACTGGCAACTGGCAACTGGCAACTCGCAACTCGTAACTCCACAACAGGCATTCTTCCCACACCCGGAAAAAAAGAGACTTTTTGTGCCCGAAATGCGGGGGGTTTGTGAGGGTCAAGTGCTAATGGGTTGAGAGAATTCTCGAAAATACAAAGGAACAAATATACTTTAATATACCACAACAGATCAAGTCCAGTCTAAATAAGAAACTAAGTCCTGGTGAGGTTTTGTTGACATTTTTCTGCTTCCACATGCTAAAAAACGCACCAATAAACACGTTTACGTACGTTTACATTAAGGCAAGTTGGATATTTTAGTTAGCGACTACAACATGTTTCATTTTTCTAAATTGAGTATTGGGCAGCAAAAAAATTTTAGAGCACTCACATTTTAAAGTTCAAAAAACAGGAAAAAAAAGGATTGCGCGAGAGATAACCATGAATAAAATCTAAGACGATTTACAGCCCGGTTGGGGGAATAAAACTCACGAACCCGAGGACGTAACTGAGCGCTTTTAGCGGCTTCTCTAAGAGGAGCGCTTCCCTCGAGGGGGCTACGAGGTATATGTCCTCAGATACTTTTAAAAAAAATTATGTTTCTGAAATGGGTAAAAATGCGCCCAAAACAGTACACGAGCTTGTCAAAATACAATAAAACAGCCTTTATGCTTCTTTTTCCTTATCCCGAACTCCATGACAGTTGGCAGTGTTGCTTTGGATTAGCTCTGTTTGCTGGGACAGAAAATAATATGCTTTCACTTAGGATGAATTTGGCCACAGGAGTGGCTGTTAATTTTTACGGAAACTGGAAAATTCCAACTAGTACTCAAAATAATATCCCAGCAAAGGTGAGGGCAAACCCACCCAAAGGCAAAAACAAAATAGAGAGAGGGAGAGGGCGGACCAGCTTCTCGGGAGCACCAGTCGGAACCTTGTGTGCCCAAAGCCGATTTAGTCTCGAACGCTAACGAAAAAGCACCGAGCATTTCCGATGACAACATAGGGAATCAAATGGTTCGGAAGATGGGATGCACTGGGAGTGGAGGGATTGGCAAAGACGGCCAAGGTCGTGCTGAGCCTGTTATGGCTTTAGGCACTGATGGAAAGTTTAGTCTAGGTTGTATCCCACCTAATGGGCTGAAGTGTCGAAAAACTATGTTCTTGAAATTCTTTTGTCATTTATTAGTGGTCGTGATCGGGACATGAAGTTCTCTAATGAGCTGTCTAAAGAGAAGAGAGCCCTTGTACACAATATTCTAAACAATATGGGTTGAAGCACAGATCATAAGGTAAAGGCGAAGACATGTACTTGATAGTCAGCAAGGAATGACACTTACCTGTTTTCCCAGTGAAAGGCAAGTTTAAAAAATCTCATATTTTCCCATCAACAAATTAGCTTTTTTGTTGAACCAGATGGTCTAGCAGCCCATTATAAAAACAAGCTCTGTGGGTGATAATAAGTATCAACTACTTTGATCTACTTTGCCAAGTGACCTAGGCCTCTTGTTATGGATTACATTAATAGAAGAGAGTTATATCAATTCCTAAAATTTATCTCAATGGAATTTAAGCTAGTATTTTACTTACTTTAGATATAACTTACTGTTACTAATTTTCGCAGCAACTTAACTTTGCAAAAATCGGAGAGACAAATTAAATGATTTGACAAATCAAACTATAAGTACTTGCGACATGGTCACAAAATATTGATCACTGCCTACTACCAGTAACTAAGGCGTGTTCCCTACTTCAAAAGATATTGAAGGGGGCTGGTATAGTTATCAGAATTAGTGTTTGGGTTTAAAACTCATTTTGCAGTGTGTTTGTTATCATTAGAGCACACAGTGGGATTTTTTGTCATCTGGGAGAAGATGACGACAAACTTTCCTTGAGTGATGAGTTTTCTGGCTAGTCGATCTGGCACAGAGCCTAAATTTGTGTAATGTAAACATGTTGCTGAATGTTGTGTAAATGTAAGCCATCTGAGGTTAACATCATTTGCATTTGTCATGAAAGACATGCTGCATCCTTGGTATTTGTTAAGTAGTACAGCAGGGTGCACCAAAACCTATGTCCGATTGTCCGAGACAATTAGAAAATTGATTCAGATAAGTTAATCTTTCACAGGACTTGTCCATGTGATGAGCGATGAGTGATCATCACTCATACTTGAACAAGTACTAGTGTATCTCTCCCCTGTAGACAATCAATGAAATAATAATAAAGAGAGAAACTTCAGCAAAAATTGGCTTGAAACTGCAGGTCAGTGGATTGGCTGAGGGGAAAAAGAAAAGCCAAACCACAACCACATTCTTTCCAGTGGTTTTCTGAAGGACAAGCACTTCACTAACATTTAGTTGTTGAAAAGTAACAAGACGTTCTTTTGGTCTCGGCTGTTCCACTCATTTTGTGAGCATTCTGCATTGCTTAGTTATGCAGGAACAGAAACAGGAGAGACATACTGGAGACAAGTTAGGTATACCAATACACAACGGCATTTCAAATGGTACATTGTATGTGGAATGTAATGAATGATAAGAAAGACGGCATGCATGGTGGGAGTGAACGGGTCAGAGAAGAAAAATGAAATTTATTTGTCTTGAAAAGCAAATGTAATATGTAAACAGTAACAACAGGCACAGATCAGTGTCAAGTTTCACATTTATTGCAAGTTAATTTATTTCGAACTGAGTTGTTTGTGCAAACATGTCCAACTAAAATTCCCCACGTGGGGCACGCACGGACGATCAAAGCCCCACCTCATCTCATGGTCCCCCACCCGGGCATAACATTGGTAGCTGCATAATTTTCATAAAGTATTATCTTTCAAGGAATGGTAAAATTGTTCATCATATTACCAACACAACTTTCTTGAACTTACATCCACTAAAACTCAAAATTGGCTGCTTGAACTTGCACTTACATGTAAGAACTTAATTCTTAAATGGCCAACATAACAAATTAATAAATAAAATTAAAGAATTTTTAGTCAAACATGATATCATCCAATTTCTCAAATGCTTGACATCTGCAAAGAAGCAGAGTCTTTAATATAGACAATGACAACACAGGTTCCAACAGCCTATAAAACATTGTTACAAAAACACAATATCATTCACAGTTTTTCTTGCAATGTAAATTAGTTTTGATAGACAGCGGAGGATCGAGTAAAACAAGCTGAAATCATGAAGGTCATTTAAGATTGTTTACCTTCCAATAATATCTTTCAAACAAGAATACTGTATTCCACTAAAATGTTGTTAGACTCTTTATATTTAAATACTACAGTTTTCAATGGCAATCCCCAGACTTAATGTTGCTAGCAATTACTGGAACTAAACAGTGTCAAAAGAACTGAAGACGCAGCTATGCAGCTGTACCTGACGATAATTGTTTTTATTCACCTTCCTAATTAGTAGCTTCTCCTTTGAATGACAAACTCGAAGGAATTCAACTCTCCGCTTGAACAGTCGTTGATCCACTGTTATTCACAACGTTGATTTCATTTGTTCATTTTGATCCAAACATCTTCATGCAAGGCTCCAAAACATTTCTTGGCACGAAATCTAATCCAAAAGGTACAATTGCCTGCCTTTTGTTTTTTAAATGCTTTTATGTCCTCAAACTACGCACGAATGCTCGCCAAATGAATGTTTCAATCGTCAGCAACCGATTACTTTCCAAATGGCGCCTGCGCTAATGTTACATGGGTCACATGATTCAAATGAAAACTGCTGACCACTGAATGCAGACGCATTGGTTCCGGGCTCTTTTAGACAGGAACTACAGAACTTGTTTTCCAGTGGAAGAATTACCACAATATCTTTTGCTTTTTCTATCTATTTCCGAAATAAAAAAAATTGCGTTCATAATTAAATTGAGATCGAAGAATACAATAGAAATGATACGTGAGTTCCTGCAGTTTAGAGGTAACTCCGCCTTCAACCCCCAACCCCCCAAAATAAGATGTTGCAGCAAAGTAAAAATTACAATAATAAAGTAATGAATCCGTTAAGGAGTTATCCCAACTCCCTCAAAACCTCTTCTTGCAGAGTTAAACTGGACTTTAACTCCGAATTGGAGTTATAATAACTCCAACAGCGTAACTCCAATTAGGGGTTAACTTAACTCTCCTAAAGAATAGTATAACTTTGAAGTTGAGCATATATTGAAAAAGTTTGTAAGAATGAAAAAGTATGGCACCCCATACTTTTTTCCAGCTTCTTCGCTCAAAGGCACCACGACAATTTTAATGGTGTTTGTTTAATAATTTTACCTATACTACTGCGTTTAATTGCCTTGTTTTCAAGCAATTATAGCATTCCAGGCGTGCTCAGTCCGTCTACTTCTAGTGTAAATGTAAGCAGCCGAACATCACGATCCTACGGCTCCATCTTGGGCATGCGCAGTGGGAGTTTCTAGAGAAGTAACAGTGCCTCGAACCTCTACATCCCTGGTACCACGCCTCCTCAACTCTTTACGGCAGGATCTGGGTACACACGAAGTATCTTAGTCGACGAACAGTAAGTTGAAGTGGTGAACTGTGAAGAGACTGATTATTTGTCAACTTTAAGGGGTGATTGTAGGAGATGTACAAGCGCGTTAGCGTTCAGTACAGCGGACCCCTGCCTTCGGTCAACCCGTTAATAAGGTTGACAACGAGTTAAAACCTTCTTCTATATGTAAACGCAATATAGATTTCAGTTCTTGTTATTAATGAACCTGGTACTCTTGATTGGATGCTCAAAACAAAGGTTTCTTCGTTCATTTTCCTAGGTGGTGTCTGGAATTGAAAAGGTTAATTTGTTGATAAATATTACGTCAGCAGAAATCCGCTTATTCTCTTTCGTATTCTCTTTAGTTTTTTCAAGTTTTCTCGGAAGATGCTGTCGCCTTTCTTTCGTGCCTCCATTATTCTTTCTTTTCCGATATGCAAGTTAGACCAAACTTATATACATATAGGCGTGAATGATACTACAAAATATCTAAATGATAGCGCCATAATAAACGGAAAATTTGGTTCGCTTATCATGGCGCTATCATTTGGGAATTTTCAAATATTAGTCACTCGTACATATTTACATAGCGCTACACAGTTACTCCAATTTCTTATTTTGAATTACAACCTTATATATATGGTTAATAGGACCAGAAATTCATGGCTCGTTAGTGAGTGGAATTACGACGTTCCACTGCAGATAGTTATTTTTTATGGAGGTCCATTTTTAAATACCAAACTTTAAAATTGCGTTGTTTTTAGAGTTAATTGTACCACAGTACAAGTAGGTCATGGTATAGCAGGACATAAACCAAAACTCCTTGTGGCGAACATCCGTTAGATGATTATGTCAAACCGATGTGTTAGAAGCTGGTCGCTCAGGAGATTTTTATGCTCATTGGCTGGTTCGAATCCCTAGTGTAAGAAGCAACCTGACTTCTGTAAGAGAAAGTCTTATCTGACAGGTAACTTTAAGCTACGTAGTGTTAATTAGAAAACGTAAGTGGATACGAGTTAATTTACAGACCTTCTTATTTTGCGTTGTGAAGATATAAGAAAACGGCATGTTATTGGTCGTGTTTCTAATTAAGGCAGGAAAAGTAAGCATGGGAATGAAATACATACCCAACTTCATGTAACAGTCCAACCACACTAGAGGTTTTTGTACTCGTTTTATTGAAAGTTTCAAAACTTCATCTTATATTAGTGAATAGCCAGTATCCTTTAAGCAATGGATTTTTGAGGAATCATCTCATTTGATACAAAAACTACAATTTTGAAATGAAAACAAAATATAGATTAACACTTAAAATTCCTGAACGTGTTACAAGGATCATCATCATGATGTTCCGCCTAATAAAGTTTAGTGATAAGGAAAAGTATGACATCTTGAACCGGATTGGTTTATTCCAATTACGTTTCGAGGTTGTCTGATTTGAGTTTAACCCACCCAATTACAACCTCGTTTTAGAGTAGTCAAGTCCAAGACTAAAAAATGCTAGTAAGGTGGTAAGTTAATGAATCGTTAATTAAATTGTTGATTTCCTTGGGAATAGAAAGCATATGGAACACCATACTTCAGTTGTACGTAACGGTTACTGAGTGGTTGAAGCAAATAGTTTGGTTAAGGGCCGGTTTACACAGCAATTTTTAATGCGAATTTAGCGAGATTGTGACAAGTTCGACAATAAGACGTCTGACAAGTTTATGCTCACATACTCCATGAAATCACCGTAACATGGTAACAAAAACGCTACTAGTTTTCACGGACCATTTGTATTCGCACTTAAAATTGCTGCTAAAATCGCATGAAAATCGCCTGTATAAACGGCCCTTTAGAACTCTTAAAGAATTTTTCTGCAGTCAAATGGTCTACGATGTCAGCCGTTTTCAACCCTAACCATCTGTGGGTGGGCGTCTATGGAGTTTTGGTCAAGGAGACGGTTGACACTTAAGAAGGGCAGTCAAGTCAAGACAAAGGATTTCTGTTGGACTTTGAGCACGACGTTTCAGAATTTCATTTCCATGTTTGATTGGTTGATTATCGTTTTGATCCTTTTGATTCTGAAATGGCTGAGTTCAAAGCCCGAAAAACAAACACAAAACAAGACTAAGATTTGTATTGCTGTATATTGGCAACCACATTGCACCTATGGACAGCGTTAGTAATGCTCGCGTCCTTTCGTGTGAACGTCACAATTTACGAAATCAATTCGATCACACACTCATTTATTTAATCACATTCTTACCCTGGGAACGAACTTGTCGTCAAGTTCACTTGAAGTTCATGAGAACACTGTTTCGGGTGATTGTTGCTTGAAAATTGATGTTTAAAGATGTACCTTTGCCGACCAATGACTGAACAGAAAAATTCTTGGTAGATTCCTCCATTACAATGGTAAGCACTGACAAATACGGAGTAGTTTAGAATAGTCAATGTCAACTTAGAGATGTGTATGTTTTTAACCTTTATAGAGAGAGCTTTATTTGTAGGAATAAATTGTAAAATATTATGCATTGAATTGTTGTTTACAAAGGCACTTCGAGAGAAAACCTTGTAGGAAATCGCCGTGAAACGGGACCCTAACGAATTTCTGGAAGTTGTTGGGCTACCGCTTGTTTGGTTGGTTGTTCAGTTCGCAAAGGCTAAGCGCACATCTTGTTAAGGCATCCACTAGAAAGTGATGGTTATGAGTTGTCATTTCAGCAGCAGCAGCGCTAACAACAGCGTCAACAACCTGTAATGTTCCCATTCCACAGAAAGAAATATTTGACTAAAAGATCAAATATTATCAATCCATATTGCAGTACTGTAAACTGTACTGCAATAACTAATACAATGCGTGTATTTATTTCAGTAACAAATATCTACTGTAATGCATAACAAATCGCGTTTCTCTTTGTTCCTAAGGAGCCTTTTCCTCGCATTGATCATTCCTTTTACAGAGGTAGATAAACTCGGTCACTATAAAGACCTTTCTGAGCGTCTAATAATGATCTCTTACCGTTTCAACACTCTCCATTTAGGTCCACCCTTCTTTGCCTAATCTTTTCAGAATTTTGTGTGTGTGATTTTCCACAGCTTAATTTAGGTGGATTCTTAATACGGAAGGCTAGATTGACTTTCTTTTTTTTACTTTTGTTCTAGCCACAAGTGAAAGCTTTTATCTTCTACTCGAACAAATCTACAGCTTGTAAAAGCTCGTGAAGCCTCTTCGCTCTGTTTTCAAGTTGCGCTGCGTTCTTTGTACCCCTTCCCTTTCTTGCCTGTCAGTAGTAAAGTGGACCCACCTAGCCCAAATTCCCACGGTAATTTGCATACACACCCCCTGTTCTGACTTCTGATTGGTCGAGAGGTTGTCATAGCAACAAGGGTAGGAAACCGCTGACCGGCAGGAAAAAGGATGGCGGGCTCAGGGGAACCGGATGTCACGTGACCGGAAGCCACCGGATCTGGAAGTCACGTAACCGGAACCGGAAGTGACGTCATGGCAACCGGAAGTGGGGTGGGAAACCGCTGACCGGTGGGAAAAAGGACGGCGGACTCAGGGGACCGGAAGTCACGTGATTTGCAAGGGAAACCGATGACCGGGTGGAAAAAAGGATGGCGGGCTCAGGGTGACTGGAAGTCGCGTGGTTTGGGGTGGGAAACCGCTGACATGGTGGAAAAAGGGCTCAGACAAAGAAGACGCCATGTTGGAAACAAATGATTTTTATTCCAGACTGGGTGTTACAAATGGGAACGCGGACCCGTCCCCCAGAGATAGACTCCAAACAGGCGACCGCGTGGGGCGTGGATCCAAGGTGAAGAAGAAGAGGTCCTGTAGGTCCCCGACAATCCATTTCCTTTTGATGAGTGTTCCTTTTCATGAGTGTTCCTTTTTTATGAGAGTTCCATTTCCTTTTGGTGAGTGTTCCTTTTGATGAGTTGCATTTCATTTGTTTAATGAGTGTTCCTTTTGATGAGTGTTCCTTTTGAAAATATGAGTGTTCCTTTTGTTGAGGGTTTCATTTTTCCTTTTTGATGAGTGTTCCATTTCCTTTTGATGAGTGTTCCTTTTGATGAGTTGCATTTCATTTGTTTATGAGTGTTCCTTTTGATGAGTGTTCCTTTTGATGAGTGTACCATTTTGATTTCCATAAGGTTTCATGGGTGTTAGAATAGAAAACTTTTCACGATTAAATGCTCTCAAAAAAAAAGTGATCAAGGACCGATTCCAATTATTTTTATGTTCCAATCGTCTCACCAACAATTTTGAGGGATGTGGAATACGAGAGGGAGAATAGTGTGAAGGAGGGGTGATGGCAAGAAGGCGACTATGCATTTCATTTGATGAGTGTTCCACTTTCTTTTGATGAGTGTTCCTTTTGATGAGTGTTCCTTTTTTAACTATGAGTGTTTCATTTGATGAGTGTTCCAATTTTTATGATGGGTTGTTCCATTTCATGGCCAAAGTTCTCATGGAGGAGGAGGAGGTTGACCTCTGCCGTGAGGTCCTCGATCGATTTGAAGAAGGCGACGAGAGCTGTCATAACGAAGAAGACAAGATCAGCATGACGTGGTGTACTCTTAGGAAACCGTGTGAAGAGAGGGGTGCCAATGAAGGACCATGTCATCGATAACCGTAAGGGTATGTGTGAAAGGTGGAAGGATCCACGACTCTCTTGTCGTACACCAATTGGTAAAACTTGGAATCGGGGAACCGAGGAAAAAAGGCTTACCGCTATCCGTAGGTGTTGCTTGCTTGACTGCTTGTTGGCTTGAGAGTGAAAACGGGGAGTGGAGGCGGTTTTTTATAGAGACCCAAAGGTCACTTGGGAGGGTGGAAGGACCAATCATCAACCAGGGCATAGGGTGTCCCTAGGAGGGGGTAGGGACCGGGGTGGGGGGACCCCCCTCCCCCCTCCCCTAGGTTTCCCATGATGCTTAGCTTACGTCTGGGTATAAAACCCTAGAGAGGCCCCGGGACGTCACTCCTAGCTTTGAGTTCGTCCTTAGTGACTTTTGTCGGTTGCTCTGAGGAAAAAAATGTCCAGAACCAGAAGATCGTTGGGCTGTCTGTGCAGTGTCATCAATGTCGGAGGAGAGGAGAGTTTGAGAAGGAGAGTGCCAAGGGAGAGAACGCATGTGGAGAGGATGCACGAGAGAAGACAAGAGACGTGGCGCCCGTTAAACAGGGAGCACGTGGCGGCCTTCTTAGAAATGTTTTTATTGGCCATGGTGTACGTAGAGAATGCCCACCGCACGGGTCAACAACACCGTGTGATTACCAAAATGTTGAAGAAGGCCCTCGTCAAACGGGTCATTCCATTTATTGACCGTCGCCTTGTCTGGACCCTGGATGAGTCTATGTGGCCCATGACCATGGAGCATTTTAAGGAACTTGACCAGTACCTAGTCAACAATCCTCCTCGTGTGCGTGCGAGCCACCGGTGGCAGAATATTATTTATTTTTTTAACGAAGTGGAGCGAGAGCGAGATGCGCAGCGCCGGGAAGAATCTGAGGCACGACAGAGAGAAATCAGACTAAACCAAGTCCGTCGTGTGTTGTTTTTGGGAACATTTTTATGTGGACCTTGTTTTTTAAATACATTGTGAGTCAAGGCTGCTGTGAGTCAAGACAAACTATTTATAACAAGCGTGCAAACTCAGTGTTGTCAGTTTTTTAAAATTTTTTAATTAAAAGAGTTGATGTTACAATGAATTGAGTGTCCGTGTCCATCTCTTGCCACGCTGCAGGGCGCGCTCCTATTTACAATTGAAAAAAAATAAAAACTACCAACTGAAAAATAAAAACTAAAAATTGGAAAAAAGCTATGTACAATTCAAAAAGTAAAAAACTAAAAATTGAAAAAAAAGAGCTATGTACAATTGGGAAAAATAAAAACTAAAAATTACAAATGAAAGTCTTCGAGCTCCAGGCGTAATTGATCAATGTTCTCGGGTAGACAAAAGGTGCAGTTGAATAAGGCTTGAATTTCTGCTCGGGTTTGACTGTCTAGATCTCGGGATCCTACGATAGCACTGCTTTGATGAAGGGTGGGCCCTTTGGGACCCCAAGGGACAAATTGACTGCCAGTGACCAGGGTGGTGGCATTCTCGTTGACCTGGTAGTAATGGTCGGACCAGTACCACGATTGACTGGGTATGTCAAAGAGGTAGACTTGTTTGCCTTGATCCATGGCTAATTGCACGGTCCAACCTGTGCCCCCTTTCACGCGTTTGCCGTCCTTTTCCAAGATGCCAAAAGCATAGATCGTATGCGCTTTTTTGGCAATTTGATAATTGCGTTGCAGCAATTGAAGCGTGTAAAAATGACTGGGCATCCGTTTCCCTAGTTTCTCAGCTGCCTGGTGAAGATGTGGGTTGGCCAGCATGAGGACTTCCACGGTGACGGTGTGATGAATTGGGCTCGGGGATGGTTGGGGGGTACCAGGACTTCCACTTGCATGCCAAACTGTTTGGCCATTTGTTCGACCAATTCGTCGGTGCCTTTGGCTCCCCTGGTGTACACCACATGCCCATGACCAATTTGGAGTTCCAAGGCATCGGCATCTTGTTCTCCGATCATGTCGATGTCGGGGACCATGCGTTGGGAAAAACGTACCCGGTGTCAGGACCTACAATGGCTAGAATGTCGGCTTGAGGCAACCCTAAGGCCAAAGCCAAATCAATGAGGTGGTGATGTCGGCACTGTTGGAACGTGAATCCCGCTGCCAGACCTCGTTTGACACGTTCGAACAGATAGTCGTCGTCTGAGGCAAAGTCGTCCCGCTTGAGATCTTGGTAGTAGTCCATCTACTTTGAATGAAGACCCAGGGAACGAGGGGCCGTCTTATATAGGGACAGCTGACCAATGGGAACACGAGAGGACCTTATAGGGTCATGACAAGCTGACCAATGAGAACACGAGAGGTCCTTATAGGGTCATAAAAAGGTGACCAATGAGACCCAAGGGTCCAGGGTATAAAAAGGCATGGGCGGTGGGGGTGAAAACAACCTTTAGCAGGATGTCCGTCGATGTGTCTCCAGTTCGTTATCCCGGTCGGAAGAGAAAATCAACCCATCCCCCTGTGGGGAAGAAGAAGAAGGCCATTCAATCTATGACGCCCGAGGACTGTGACCCTGTGGTACGCGAGGTGGTGGAAGACACCCGAGCCGCGGTGGAAGACATGATGAAAGAATTGAATGACATGGTGGAGCAATCCGTCCAAACACCACCGCCGCCACCTCAATTCACCCTGACGACCGTGTATGACAATGCGGAGGACTTTGCTCAAGCGAAAGCTGACAGTGAAAGAAAGGTCAATGCATTCCCCCTAGCTAGTTCGGTGGACACTATGGTATGCCCTTGCCATGACGTGCGTTTGGAGGCACGAGAATCTCAAAAGGGATGGAAGTATGTGAAATGTCCCATCCAACCGTGTTTGCTGTTTTGTGGGCAAGATCAAGCCCTTGAGTATATGAAAGCCGTGTCTAGTCAACCTCATCCAGAAGTGTTGGACATGTGGAGTTGTTTGCAGTGCTTTTGCCGTGAACCAGCCACGCTTCAACAGAGTCATTCCACCCAGAACCCCGATCGATTGTATGTGACCTGTTCCAAGAAAAAGTGCCACTTCTTCCGGTGGGCCGATCAACCGTTGGGTCCCAATTACTGGAGTTGGTTTCATGACCATGCCCCTAAAAAAGCCGACCCACTCGCTGAACCGCCTTTTCCCAGCCGTGATGCTGAGGGGTATCCCAAGCGGGGTTATGACATCCCAGGACCTCCACCCCGAGTGAGACGTCCAGAGGACGTGGAACAAGAACGTCCCCTGACAGACTATGAGAAACAGTTGCTGCGAGAAATTCAAGATCTCAAGAACCGTCAAGAGGTGATGGTGGCTCCAGCTCCACCGCCCCCTAAGTACAGTGATAGTGTAGAGAACTGGCAGAAAAGCCTAGACACTGTAGCTAATGACATGCCAGAAAGTGTAAAGAACTGGTATGACCGTACTGGTCTCTTTTAAGAAAATGTATAAAGGAGTACGAATAATTTTTTTTATTAGTGTGACCATGGAGTCTGTGTGGATGTGTTATGCGTGGGAGGGTCTCTTGTCTCTGGTTCAATGGCAATGCCATCAATCCCTTTGCCAAGTATTATATGACCACCAAGTAGGCGAACCAATCCCCATTCCCCCTTGTCCCGAGGACACGCATCCTCTCCAAGTGTTTGAAGAAACCCACGTGGATCTCAACCTGTATCGATGGGTGGTGTTTGTCTTATGGTTAAAAGCCCATCCGAAGGCCTGGCGATGGTATCGAATCATTCAAAAGGCGCATCCCGACACCGTCCCTCCCATACCCACCTTATGGGATGAGTGCCAGAAGGTATGGCACCTCGAAAGAAAAAAAAGCTCAATGTCTCACAACAATGGTTGAGCCGTTACCACGATCCTCGTGCCTCAGGCAGTTTAGGAGGCGTGCAACGGCTTGCACGAGCCCATCAGATTCCTTTGAAACAAGCCCAACGTGTCTTGGAACGGGATTTGGCCTACACGTTACATAAACCGCGACGTCGTCGTTTTCCTACCTTGCCGGTGATCGTGGGAGGATTCGATGATCAATGGGTGGCGGATTTGGTGGAAGTCCAACCTTTGGCCAAGTATAATCGGGGCATTCGGTACTTATTGACTGTTGTAGATGCCTTGTCCAAATACGCCTGGGTGCAACCGTTGAAAGCCAAAACCGGCGTGGCCTTGGTTCAAGAGAAGATTGTGAAACAACGACGCCCCAATCGATTGCAAACGGATCGAGGGAAGGAATTTTACAACCGGACGTTTCAACGTTGGCTCGAGGAGCAAGGGATCAAGCATTTTTCCACCGAAGGGGATGCCAAAGCGAGTCTGGTGGAACGATTTAACCGGACCTTGAAAGAACGCTTGCATCGCTATTTCACGGCCGCCAACACGTTACGGTTTGACGATGTGTTACCTGGGTTGGTGCAAGGCTACAATGCCACGCGTCATCGAAGTATTGGCATGGCCCCCTAGGACGTGACGTGGGACAACGAAGAAGCCGTGTGGAAACGATTGTACGAGAAACGTATGAAAGGAAAGAAAAAACCCCAATTCAAGGTGGGAGATCGGGTGCGTCTCAACAAGATTCATCGTACGTTTGAAAAAGGCTATCTACCCGGTTGGACCGAAGAAGTGTTTGTCGTGCATCGTGTGGTGCCGGGACCGGTGCCCACCTATAAGATTCGCGAATGGGATGACACACCCGTCCAAGGCACGTTTTACGAGGCGGATTTACAAAACGTCCACGTGTCCGACGTGTTTCGGATCGAAAAGGTACTTAAGCGTCAAAAAGCTCGTTGGTTGGTCAAGTGGAAAGGATGGCCGGACAAGTACAATAGTTGGATTGCCCGTGGAGACGTGACCTCTCTTCGACCACCCAAACGACAACCCAACACCAAAGAACGCCCACCCAAGCGAAAAAGACAACACCAATAATCATGACGTTCGTCCCCAGCTCCTCGTTTTACGTGACGTTGATGAGTCACGCCAGTCGACGCGGGTTTCCTGAGAACAAGACCCATCATTTCAGAAACCGGTTGCCCAAACCCATACGATTTGTGGGACGAGGATGGATGGTGGGCATGGTGAGTTTGTCCTTACCCACCATTCCTGTGGTGGAGGAACAATGGGTCCCCGACTCCCATCCTCTGTTGCTCGTACGATGGCACGAACGGGTGTATGCCAAAGACGATCAAGGGGACGATGTCTGGTGGCATCAACGTCGCGAACTCTTTGTATACGGCCGAGATATGAGAGACCCATTGTCCTCGTCGACGGGATCGCACTTTTTTCACCAACTGGTGTATCGCTACGAGCAAGCACGTGCCAAACAAACCCAACCCAAAAACAAATGGGCGGAGAACGACGGACTCAAATTGTACCCGACCTTTGAATGGACCTCGCAAGGGGATTTGTTGTTGAATACCGTCAATGTGGATTACAAACGACAAGTGGCGCGCGTGTTATGGGGCAAAACCTTGGCCCTGAAAATGGGTTGGATCGAACAAGTGTCCACGGGCGTTTTTCGACTGGGTCCCAATCTCTTGCAAGAATTTCATTCGGACACGATTCCCACGCCGACGGATGTCCTCGATGCAGACAACAAGCCCGCCTTTTGGAAAGTGGATGGGGATTATATGGAGTTGAGTGTGACGTGCAATTGGCGGTTTGTAAATTTGAACGACAAATTTCCTCCCTCGACCGAATTTGCCTCGACGCGTCCCTTGCACGTGTATTGCAATGTGGGCACCAGCAGCATGGTAGGCAATCGCATCACAGATCTCTTAAGAGAAATCAAGTACCACCCTCAAAACACCACCCACTTTGAACCTCGACACATTCAATATGTCCCGGTACGCAATGAAGTGGTGGAAATCGTGGAAACGCAGATGGCCGAAATCAATGGGGATCTGGTGCAATTTGGCGAGGGGCATACCATCCTGACCCTGCACTTTAAAAGGGAGGTCGTGGTGTGAACTCGAAAAAGAAAATGTCGTTCTACGTGACGTTACCGAGTCATGCCAACCGACGTGAATTTCCCAACAACCAAGCCAACTGGTTCAAGATTCCTTTACCCCAACCGTTGCGGTTAACGGAGGGTCCATAGCAAGTCGGCTTGAGTGCCATTTCCTTACCAGATGCGTGCGTCAATTTGTATGAGTTGGTCAAAAAAGACGGGTACATCATGTCGACGTCCTGGGACCAAATCATCCCCAAACCGGGTGGAAAAGACGGGGAAATGGCTACGCGCATAGGCACTGCGCAAACCCTCATCAGTGACATCCAAGATTTGGATTGGGTGGTGAATGGGGTGAGTTTCATGAAAGCCACCATTGCTCACTTGGAACAACGACGCAAGGAAACGGCGGTTCAAGGAGGACGGTTTACCAATGATCAGGGCAAACACACTTACGTCAAGTTTCGTTGGGAAGGTGACGATTTGCTCATTGACAACACCAATGTCTGCCATTGTGGCAACGACACGCCAGCCCTGACCATTTACACCAAGTTAGCTCTCAAGATGGGATGGTTACGTAAAGTCGACAGTGGGTTGATTTTGGGTCCTAACTTACAGCAAGAATTCATGGGTGATCAAATCCCCAACATGAAAAAACCAGTTGACAATGATTGGAACGATGTGAACGACGATCAGAGCAACCCGGTCTTTTGGACGGTGCGTTCGTTTTTACCGGAATATTTACAATTGAGTATGAGTTGTGGCTGGCGTTTCACCAACTTGAATGTGGCGTTTCGTGTCGTGGTGGGAGAGCCCACGCGATCGTTGCACGTGTACTCGGACGTGGCAGGCAGCACGATTGTAGGCAATCGCGTGACCGATTTATTGCGAGAAATCCAGTACAAGCGAGAAGGACGCGGCACCATGTACTTTGAACCGTTACACATTCAATACATGTCTCTTCGCAACGAGGTAGTGGAAATCATTCAAATTCAAGTGGCCGAAACGATTGGCACCGTGGGAGACTTGGTCAAGTTTGGTGAATGCCACACCATTGTCACGTTACACTTCAAAAAGACATATAAAGACACCAGAAGGGAACCCCCTCTTCAATCATCATGCCTCCGAAACGACGAAAACGACGACGACAGCGTCCACAAGCGGGGGAAGGGATCAACACGGTGATTGCCGGGATTCCTAAAGCCGCTTGGAAAATCACCAAAGGGTTAGAAACGTTGGCCAAAAAGAAGGCCAAAAAAGCGCAAGTGAAACGCATGGCAGAGATCCAACGTGGGAAACGAAAACGCTATGCGGGGGAATCGTTTACGTGCAACCTCATGTGAGTATAAAAAAGAAACAAGGGTCGTGAAAGGGAGTGAAAAACAACATGCCGAAGACAAGAGCGCGTCGAAAGCGAGGGGGACCAAGAAGAAGAAGAAGGCAACAAGGGGGTTTATTGCCTCTAGCCGCGCTCATTCTAGCCTTGATCGCCGGGGGGAAGGCCGTGGCGTTGGGCGCGGCGGGTGGTGCGGCTAGTTACGGAGCCAAAAAAGGGTTGGAAGTGGCCTTTCGGAAAAAAAAAGACGATGACGGTATAAAAAGGGGTCACGTGAAGCACCGACAAAAACAAAGGGATCGTTGGTGAAGACAACACGCGAGGAGGGAGTTTGACACGATTTCGTACGGACGAGTGGTATGATCAACATGGCAAAGGGTTGGTGACGGATCTCATGCGTGGGGGTCTCCAAGGCCTTAAAAGGACGCGAAATCCATTGAAACAGCCTAGTAATATTTTGAGTGGATTGGAAACGGGATTGACACGCGGTGTCAAACGAAAAGCCGAAGACGTCATCAAAAAGGAAATTACCAAACAAGCCAAGAAAGCCTTGAGCAATAAGAACGTGAAACAAGCCGTGCGGGTGGCCAGTGCCTTGTTTCCCAAACAAACCAAACGCGCTCGCGATATTTTTGGGGTGTGAAAATGGATCCCTTGCATTCGCGACCTCGACGGATTCGCAGTGATCGGGGTCTCCCTCAACGGGGAGGTTTGTTTCCTTTTTGGAAACTCATGCGACGACAACGTGGAGGCTGGTTGAGTCCCGAGGTGATGAGAGTGCCCGGGTTTGATTTGAGACAACGCTTAGCACGACCACGATGACGCTATAAAAACCCCTCACGACGACGGGGTGCCACCACTCGACGACGACGTTAACATGCCTGACGTGAGTACTCAAGCCACGCCGGCTCACGCGCGTTCCGAAGGGACCCTCAACCCCGCGTTACGGATTTTCAAGGTGCCACCGACGGACATTAGCATCAATGCCTATCGCATGGTCACCATCCAACCCACCGCCACGGGCATCAATCCCATGGAATTCATTGTGCCAGGGTTGGACGATTTTGTGGATTTGGGACGCAGCTGAATGGCACATTGATCAGTCCTCAATCCGACACCTATCATTACAAAGCGTACCTGGAAACCTTGTTGAATTATGACCGCGAAGATGGCAAGACCGTGTTGGGACCGCAAGGCTGGTTCAATCAAGTGGATTTCCCACCCCAATGGACCAACAACAACACCAACAGTACTACACCGCATGTAGACTACAGGAATCTCCCTGCCAATCACAAAGGGGCCTTGGCTGCCATGGTAGCTGAAGTGGGGAAGTATGCGGGAGGTGTCACCCACAGGCTGGTGTTTACCCCTCACTTGGAAGTGTTTCACACCGGCAAACTGTTGGTGCCTGGGATAGAAATCAAGATGAAATTTCATTTCAATGGCCCGAACCTGTTTTTGAATGGGGTGGCTCTGGCAGGCCGATTGATGGAAGGCAATGTGAAACTACGGTTTCATCTGTGTCAACTGCGTTTGAATGAAGCTGTATACAGCAGTTTATCTGCCGAAAGACACAATGAAGGAGCCGTGGCTACCTACCCGACCGTCCGCAGTGAAATCCGTACCTTTAGCATCCAAGGTAACCTGGTCCGCTTGGACATCCCCAACCTGTTTCAAAACAGAGTACCCGACCGTTTGATTGTGGGATTGGTGGACAGCCGCGCCTTCAATGGGGATGTGACCCGAGATCCCTTCTGCTTCCAGAAATTTGGGTTGACTTCCATTAAACAGATTGTCAAAGGAGAAGAATACCCTTATGAAACCCTGCACTTGGTGTACAACAATGGGACCCGAGATAATCTAGGGTACTTCCATTTTCTGCAAGCCAGTGGCGCTTGGTGTAAAAAGAAAGGCAATATGGTGGAACTGGGAGATTGGGGCCAGGGGAAAAATTGTAGCTTGTACATGTTTGACAATGTGGCCAATGGATGTGCTGACAGTCAAAGACTCAACCCCAAGCAAACCGGGGATTTACAACTCAGCTTGGAATTTGGAGTGGCGCCCGGTACCAATATAACCGTGCTCGTGTATGGGGAATTTGAGAACTTGCTGGAGATTGACAGGAACGGAGCCGTGTTGTACAACATTTACCAGCACTAAAGACAAAGATGGAACACGTGGCCTTGAATAATGTGCCGTTGGATTATTTAGCCCGAGACGACCCGCCATTGAAACCGGTGTTTTACGGGACGGTGGCCTGTGATCGATTACCCAAGAGCCCTCGCAAGACCACCCCGTAAGGGTACATTGTCAACACGGACCCGCACGATCAACCTGGGCAACATTGGTTAGCGGTCTGGACCGATGGAAACGTGTGTGAAGTCCTAGACAGTTATGCCTTGCCGTTGGAAACGTACGTGCAAGCCACCCCGTTGCGAGAGTGGGTCGTGCGACATTGGAAGTACGTGGTGACCAATGGCAAGTCCCTGCAAGCCATCCATAGCAAGAGTTGTGGCGATTACCCGTTGTTGTACTTGAAAGCCAAAGCCCGTGGACGCACCTTGCAAGATTTTTTAAATGACTTTTCCGATCATGATTATGTAAGCAATGATCACCAAGTAGGTCAACGTCTTGAACAATTGATTCTAGGTCAAGAAACGAGATGGTATCAAGTGTGTTGTCGTCCGTATCATCAACGTTGTTGTTAATAAAAAGGTTGAAAATGGTATGAAGCTGTGTCATTTTTTGTGTCGGACGGTCATGCAAACGGGCAAACCGTTTCGCTTTCATACCCCTTCCAGTATTTTGGTGGTGGGGCCTTTGGGATGTGGAAAAACCGTGTTTACGGAAAAACTCTTGTTAGACATCCCGGACTTATTTGAAACCCCACCGACCCAAGTGCATTATTGTTATGACGCATGGCAAGACCGATTTCCAGGCATGCAAGATCGAGGGGTGGTGTTTCACGAAGGGATTCCCGATCACTCCGCGTTGGTGCAATGGTTTCCTCCAGGGTGTAAAGGGGTGATGGTGTTGGACGATTTAATGGATGAAGGAAGTCACGATAAACGCGTGTTGGATTTATTCACCAAACATTCGCATCATCAACATGTGACGGTGCTTTACTTGTGTCAAGACATGTTTCCCGTGGGTAAATATGCCAAAAGCATTTCCCGCAATGCGCATTACATCGTGGCGTTCAAGAACCCCCGGGATCAAATGGGAGTGCGCAACGTCTTGCTTCAATCCTTTCCCACCACATGGAAAGACAGTTTGGAAACCTTTCATGAAGCCACGACGCGTCCTTATGGGTATTTGGTCTTGGATTTACACCCGGCATCGTCCGATCAACAACGACTGTTGAGTCACCTCTTAAAAGACGAAGGATGGACGCGCACGTATCAAAAGCGTCTATAAATGGGCGGGACCGTTTGAACAGACCTTTGAAAAGCGAGCATGGCCGACGGTGGATCCCCACGTCCTCCGCAAGCGTACGACACCGGCCGGGGTCGGCACGACCACCACCAATCAGGTGTCCCCAGGGACCATGCAAGACATTTTTTTCACAGGAGACCAATCCATCATTGACCAAGCCATGGATGAAATGGGGATCGATGACCTCACTGCCTTTTTGGAACAGCTCCCATCCCCCTCCACTGTAGCGGGCTGGATGGTCTCTGCCGGAGTAGGGAGTCAAGCATCCCGTACCCCGTCGACCGATGGAGCCCGCACCCCTCTCAGTCAGGGAAGCGCCCGATTGTCGTCCGGGGCTCGAACCCCAGCTAGTCATGTGAGCGTACCCTTGGCCGCGGCGGGTGCCGGGGGTGGTGGAGGTGGGGGTGGAGATGATGGCAGTGGCGGTAGTGGCGGCAGTCGACGCAGTACTCCCCGTGGACGACCAGGACGAGGCCGAGGACGAAGCCCACCTTGCCTTGGACACGCCCCATTCCCTCCCAGGAAGCCACCCCACGAGGTTCCTGGAGCCCGGGCAGAGCCCCTCGAACCTTGGGTCAAGCGGATTTACAACGACGTTTACGTATGATGTTACAAGATCAAGAACAATTGGCGCAAGGCCGGGACATTTCCACTGTCACCATGACCAATAAACAGGGAGGAGCACCGAGCGTGCAAACCTCTTCGTCCCGGCTTTCGACGTGAGGAGATGGCTCCCAAACAACAAACCGTGGTGTCGTTATTGAATGGATCTAGACGCAGTGGGGTCAAATTCCCACCGGACCTGTTACAACGCATGGATTCCTTGTATGCCTTTTACCACCAACAATGGTGGTGTTATCGAAAAATACTGAATCATTTCAAGTTTTGCAACGCCTTGTTCCATGGATTGGCGTTACTCCTGATGGCAGCTGGGATGATTGCTGGCCCCATTTTGGACAATAGTACGTTGGTGGCCTGTTTGGCCGCGGAGGGCACGGTGGTCAAAGGATGGACCGATTTTAAAAAATACAATTTCAAAGTGGCCATGAGCCGGTTTGCGTTTACCACCTATGCCAAAGCCTTGACGGAATTGAAAACCCATGTGCGGGGTCTTCCCTTGGAGGGATTGGAAGGGTTTTTGATCAAGATGCAAACCTTGGATGATACCATCGTGGATTTTACCCCTCCGTTACCCAAACGGTGCGTGCAAGACTACTACCGTCACTTTGTCTACCGACCCGTCGAGGCCCAATGCTACGTGGACGGATGTCATCGTCCCTTGAGGTCCAAAGGGTATTGGACGGAAAAGGATAAAAAGCCGACCCCTCCCAGCCCCATGCTCCTAGAACCATGGCCGTCCAACGAAGAAGAAGAAGAAGAAGAAGGAAACGACGACAAAAAGGAAGTGGTTGGTGGCAAGATTTGAAACGAAATACCCGTCAAGCTATAAAGAGACGCGGGACCTCATCAAACAAAACAAAGCCCTTCAGCGTCTGTTGTCGCACCCCACGCGCCCATGGTATCCTTGAGAAGAAGACGACGACGACGACGTCGTCAACAAGGAGGTTTTTTTGAACTTGTTGGTCCAAGCCATGGCGGGGTTGGGGAAAGCCGTGGCGATGGAAACGGATAAACGTATAAAACGCACGATCCAAAAAGCCAACCAACGGTATCGTCGCCGTCATCGTCGGTAAGATGCAACGTCTTCGACGTCAATTACTGTTTTTACGCTCGGTGTTACAAGAAGCCAATCGATTCAAACGTCAAGACTTGTTACAACATGCCAATGCCGATCAAATCAATGCTGTGAGTGAACTGGTCTTGAACCCGTTAAAAAACAAGATTCCTGTGATCCCACCCATCATGGCCAAACTTCGACCCTATTAAAAGGTGCTACGCGACCTGGGCCGTCGTCAACATTCGGTGAAAAAACGTCGTGCGTGGTTGGTCCAACAAAAAGGGCGAGGGTTGTTTCAAGGGCTTCACCACGTGTTATGTCAATGTGTTCGTTAACGCTTCCCACGTAAATGCGTCTCTTACAAGACGCCAATCGGGACATGGAGACATGGAAAGACAAGTGTCATTATTGGAAGCATAAATATCACCTGTTGTATCGGGAGTATAGACATATCTTAAAGTCCCGTCTTTGTGAGAGCTGTCGTGAGTTGGAAGACGGAGAACCTTGCCCCGACTGTAGTCAACCACCAGGATGGAGGAGGTCTACATGATTCCCCACAAGGACTTGGAGCAACTCATTCAATATTACAAAGGAGAACTCACCGAAAATGCCTTGTTGAACAAAGCGGCCACGTTAGCGGCCAAAAAACATCTGTTGTTAGCCGACCCCCAACTCCAACCCGCCCTGGTCAATGCGCAAACCAAACCATTGAGTCAAGAATTAACCAAGTTAACCAAACGCATCCGTCAATTTCCGGGCGGGGTCGGTGTCGGTGCACCGGGTGGACCCCCAGACGAGGAAGAAGACGAAGGGGATTTGGTCACGGGACCCGTGGAACAATGGTTGAAGCGCATGATAAAAGGCAGCCCGTCCACCCCCAAACCGCTCATTACACCTTCACCGAAGAAAGGGAAAACCACCAGTAAGATTCCCATCAAGAAAGGAACGCCTTCCACCAGTCGAGGAGACGATATTCGGTCCCGTTTAGAAGCCGTTCGAGAACGGCGCAAGACCTGGGAAAAACATTTAGCGGAAAGTGGTTTGGGTAAAGGCAAAGGCAAAGGCAAAGGTAAAGGCCCCGCGCGTGAAGTGGAACAATTAAAACCCTTACCCGGGTGGGAAGATTGGTACCGAGGCAAAAAGTTGAGACGTCGCTTGGATTACGACAGTGACTAAAGATGAAGATCCAGAAAAGAAAAACCCCCAGGAGAAAGGGCACCAAAAGGAAACGATCCCAACGAGGAGAGGGTGTGGACATTCAAAAATGGATCGCCAAAACCGGCAAGGAATTTCATTGGCCTGGGTATCAATCAGTACATGGGACCCGGGACGCATTTGGCCAAACGTCTGAAACGAGGTGATCCCGGGATCAATCGCTTGGGCCAGATTGCCAAACAACACGACATTGATTACAGCCGTGCGAAGAATTTGCAAGACAAATGGAAAGCCGATACCAAGATGATCCAAGCCATTGATCGGTTACCCGGGAAGAAAACCAAGACGGAACGCGTGGTCAAAAAAATCATGCAAACCAAGAAACGTTTGAAATTGTAATTTAATCACACACTAAACCGAGTGTTACATGTTGTTCTTTGGAGAAAATAAAAAAAATGAAAAATGTCAAAGCACTGTCTCTTTTTTTTTCATAAAACAAAATCATCCAAATCAAAGGACACATCCTCGATCATCTGGGCCCACTCGTCGGGCGGCATGTCCTTTAATAAGTCATACAAAGAGTCGTCAGACGGCGAGTCACTGAGGTCCTCCATTAACTCGTCCAACCATTGGTTCCAATCGGGGGGTGGCATGTCACAAAAAGAGGAAAGGTCATCTGACGACCCGTCACACCCACGGTCATCCGAAGAGTTCCATACATGGTGATCCAGGGGATGAAGGTCCCCTGAATCCAAATCCGTCACGGTCAAGGCATCCTCCCGTGACACGTGGTCTTTTTCAACAGAGCAATGATTCCAGGTAACTGACCACCGGGGTACGCAAGTCCACACAAGGCGATTTCAAATAGTCCTCCAACGTGACTGTCAATCGAAGAGGTCCTAAGGCTTTGACTTTTTCCAAAGTTCTCCGTTTCTCTTTGTCACTTTGTCTTTTTTTCGCACGATATTGACTTTTATACGTCCGGTATTGTTCGGTTTTGTACCATTCTCTTTTTTTCGCATTGTATTCTTCACGATGTTTCTCCCGATATCGTTTCTTGGCCTCCCTAAGTTTCTCCCGGTTGTTTTCCCGATATCGTTTGTTGCTGGCGGCCACTTTCTCGGGGTATTTGGCTCGGTACCTGGCTTTCTCTTGGGCTTTCCTAGCCCGTCGGTTCTCAAGGCTTTGAATCATTCGTTCTAGTTTTTCTTCCATGGTGCTGGCGGTGGTGCTGGCGGGGTGGTGTGTGGGGGCGCTTAAACTCGTACCGCCAATAAGTACAGCAATAATCCAGGCCCTCCACAAACCAGTCGCAGGTCAGCTGGGGATAATGGCCGGGGGTCCAGTGTTGTTGGACGTAGGTCGCTCGTGCTGCCTGGGCTGCCTGGGCCGCCTTTGTCAGCCGATCTCTGGTCTCTAATTGGCGAGCAAACTCACTGACCCCTTCGTCAGGCACACACTCCTCCTCCTTCACTTTCGCCAAGATGGCCTCCACCTCTTGATCTAACTCAAAACTTTCAAACGCTTCTAGTAATTTTTCCAACTCTGGATTCATGATGCGATGCCCCAGCCTGGTGCTCGATCTGTTTTATAGTTTCTCTCGTCGTTCCCCGCAAAGCCTAGTGGGACATCTAGGGAGGGGGGAGGGGGGTCCCCCCACCCCTTTTCACCCCTCCTGAGGCACACCGTGCCCTCTTCTCACCCCTCCCGAGGCACACCGTGCCCTCTTCTCACCCCTCCCAGGTGCACCCATGCCCCTGGTTAGTGATTGGTCCTTGCCCTTCTCTCACGTGACCTTTTTTTTTCTCTATAAAAAACGGGCACCGACCTCCGAATGCTTCATCTGATCATGGCCTCTCATCCAGAGGAGGTCGAAGCTGGGCCTAGTGGCGTGCCCGCCGACGAGATCTTGACATTGCTTGGCCTGAACACGTCCGACTCTGAGAAAGAAGGCCCACCGAACCCAGAGGTGGATGAACCTTCCTCAACCTGTGAGGAAGTCTTGGGAGACAGCGATGAGGATGAACTTTGTTGTAATGCAGCGGACAGATTTGAACGTCAGTGCACCTTTGAAACCAAGCTCCTTGAACAAAGTGGCGGGGCTTTGGATGATTCTGAGGGCACCTTTTAGTTTGACACCACCAACGTGGTCGATCGTGTGAGTAGTCGTATGGGCGTCCGTGAACGTCATTTCAAAACTCAGTTACGTCAAAGAGGGAACTTTATTGGTCAACAGAACACTGTCCGTGCCCTTCAAGACGGATTACGTCGAGCGGTTAATCAAGTGTTAGCCACGACTCCCAACCTACACGATCAAGATCGCCTCTACTTCACCGTCAGTTCCAACCGGCTCACCAGTCAATTTCAAGGATGGGGATTACGGGCCGGTGAATGGCGCGAAGGAGGCGCTCGCTTGGACGCTCTGTTCGATCGGTTGGCCCAGGCCCTCAACAGCAACGAACAATTTGAAATGGATGATTCGTTTCAATTGTCCAAACCCAAGTCCATCATGCGCCTCAGGGAAGGGGTAAGCCACAACGTGGAAAAACCAGGACATGTCCTCCTCCAAACATTAACAAGGAAATCCAACTCGGTCATCCGCATCCAAAATGACGATGCCCTCTGTTGTGCCAGAGCACTGGTCGTTGCCAAAGCTCGCCTGGACCAGCACCCAAAATGGAGTGACATTCGCCAAGGGACGACCACTCCAAAGGGAACTCGCGTTGCGGCTCCATGACGAAGCTCGCGTCCCTCCAGGTCCTTGCAGCTACGACGCCTTGACGGCCTTCAGTACCGCGCCTTCCCTTGTTGGCTACCAGATCATCCTGGTGGACGCTCACCGGTCACCAATCCTTCCATATCACGACGTCTGGAGACACCCAAGACAAACAATTGATCCTGCTCCACGAGAAAGACCATTACGATGTCATCACCCGTTTGCCGGGATTTTTCGGGTCCAGTTACGTGTGTGCCCACTGTTGGAAACCCTATAACACAGAGGGACAGCATCGATGCAACAAACGAAAAGACCTTTGCGAGGCCTGTCGTCAAAAAGCCTGCCCCGATTTCCTGGAAGCTTACCCACGAGGTCTCAAAGCCACGCGACGTTGTGGGCAGTGTCATCGTGACTTTTTTGGAGAGACTTGTTATGAGGCCCACTGCACCAAAGACCATACGGGCAAACCAGCCACCAGTCCCCAGACCACCGTGTGCTTTCGTCGACGTCGCTGTTGTGACTGCTTCAAGCAAGAAGTGGGGCCCCAAGCCCTTGAACGGCATCAATGCGGGTACCTGGATTGTCCTTCCTGCCACGAGTACGTGGACGGCGAAACCCACCGTTCTTTCATTCAAAGAGCCCTCACGCCTCAAGAGCGGAAAAAGAAGAGGAAACGTCAACGTCAAGGAGGACCTCGTGCCAAACGAGGGGCCGCCGCGGGGCTTCACACCTTGCAAGCCAACGACATGGAAGAAGTCGACGTGGACGACGAAGTGGACGAGAGTCCACCCCTGCACGTGTTTTTTGACATTGAAGCCATGCAACCCCACGAACAGCACATCGCCAATCTCGTCGTAGCCGAAACTGAAGACGACGATCGTCCCGTTCGGTTCCTAGGCGAGCATTGTCTCCGCGATTTTCTCGAATGGTTGGATACGCTCACACTGAACGACACGCGTCAAGTCCCTGTCCTAGCCCATAATTTCCAAGGGTACGATGGGTACTTTGTGATTCATCAATACCACAGCGACAACCGCATTGTGCAACAGCTCCGGAACGGGTGCAAACTGTTGGAAGTCCAACACGATCGCATTCGTTTCATCGATTCTCTCAGTTTCTTCCAGATGCCTTTGTCACCCTTTCCCAAAACCTTTGGATTGACGGAACTCCACAAGGGTTACTTCCCCCACAAGTTCAACCTCCCCGAGCACCAAACGTACGTGGGAATCGTCCCGGCCCTCGATTACTACATGCCCGAAACCATTCCCCGAAAGCCAAGCAAGAATTGGAAAAGTGGCATCAAGAGCAACGCAGCCAAAACGTCGTCTTTAATTTCAAAAAAGAATTGATCGCGTACTGCGAATGGGATGTGCGTCTCTTGAAAGAAGGCTGTTTGACCTTCAAACGGTTGTTTGAAACCCTGGCGGGATTCAATCCCTTTGAACATATCACCATTGCCTCCGCCTGTAACCGGGATCTACGCATGAACCGTATGATTCCGGACAGCATTGCCAGTGAACCCACCAAAGGATTGCGCAACAAGATCAACCAGTCAGGGGTGGCCCTCGAATGGTTAACCTGGTGCGATCACCAACAACGCCAGCACGCCCTCGAACAACTGAGCCCCGACGACTTGGAACAGCATGATGTCATGGCCCGCGTGTACCCCGACCATCCGCATCCCAGTCATCGCCAGTACATTCAACATGCACTGCCGGCGAGTATCGCATCCCCGGTACCAAGTTCCTCGTGGATGGCTACTGCCCAGACACGAACACGGTGTACGAGTTCCAGGGTTGTTTCACCCACGGGTGTCCCCGCCATTATCCCAACCGTCACGAAAAACATGTGCGCCACTGTAATCGGACCATGCAGGATGTCTACGAGACCACCCAACACAAAATCAACGCACTTAAAACCCGAGGGTACCAGGTGGTGGAAATGTGGGAATGCGAGTGGAAGCGGCTCAAAGAAACCTCGCCCGAGATCCAAACGTTTGTGGATAGCCTTCAATTCATCGACCCTCTCAACCCACGTGACGCCTTCTGTGGAGGTCGTACCAATGCCGTCAAACTGTACCATCGCGTGACCCCCGGTCAAAAGATCCAGTACATCGACTACACTTCCTTGTACCCATGGGTGAACAAAACCTGCGTGTACCCGAACGGCCATCCTCGCTTCCTCTCCCAACCGGGTCACACCGACATCCACCTCTACTTTGGCCTTATCCAATGCCGAGTCCTCCCTCCGCGTGCCTTGTACCATCCCGTGCTGCCTTACCGCCATGAGGGCAAACTCACCTTTCCCCTCTGTGCGACGTGTGTGAAAGAAGAAATGGACAAACCTCTTTTGGAGAGATCGGCCCAGTGCAGGCACACCGACGACCAACGCGTCCTGACCGGCACGTGGTGCACCCCCGAATTGCACAAAGCCGTCGAGTTGGGGTACGAGATCCAGTACATCTATGAGGTGTGGCAGTTTGACGAGACCTGTGAGGGACTCTTCCGAGACTACGTCAACACCTGGTTGAAAATCAAGCAAGAAGCCAGCGGGTGGCCGTCGTGGGTAGGGGACGACGACACCAAACGTCAACAGTACCTTCGCGAGTACGAGGAGCACAGCACGAAGGTATCCAGTTGGAGTACGCCAAGATCGAGAAGAATGCCGGGTTGCGTATCCTGGCTAAGATGATGTTGAATTCCATGTGGGGCAAGTTTGGACAGCGTCTCAACAAGACCCAAGTCAAAGCCTTTGACGACCCCCAAGCCTTTCACCGTTTCCTGGATACCGATACCATGGACGTGCGTCACGTCTCCGTCATGAACGACCAGATGGTAGAGGTATTCTACCAATATCAAGACAAAGACATTCCCGTATCACCCAACCTCAACATTTTTGTCGCCTGTTTCACCACCTGTTGGGCCCGTCTCCGTCTCTACGAAGCGTTGGAACAATTGGGGGAACGCGTCTTGTATTTTGAGACGGACTCGGTGATTTACCTGGAAGAGGAGGGACAACCCAACCCGGTCTTGGGCGATTACCTCGGTGAGTTTACGAGTGAATTGGACCCCGATGATCACATCGTGGAATTCGTGTCGGGTGGTCCCAAGAATTATGGCTACCAAACCAAGAAGGGCCACGTGGAATGCAAAGCGAGGGGCTTTCGCCTCAATAGGGAAGGCAAAACCCATTTGAATTATGACGTCATGCGCCAGAACGTGTTGGACGAAATCCAAAAGCCTCAAAAGAAACCGCGTCAAACCCAAGTCCACAAAACGCATCAGATTGTCAGGGATCCCAAACAGCACAACTTGTACACCTTTCCCGAGTCCAAGTTTTACCAATTGGTGTACGACAAGAGAGTCGTGGATCCCAAGACCTTCCAGACCTACCCGTACGGTTACCGAGCCACCGACCAAGAAATAGGACACTGTTAACCACTCACTACAACTTCTTCTTGTCTTGATACTACACCTCTACCATGGCGTCGAGGGATGCATCTTCTTATTAAGGGCTGCCAAGATAACATGCCCATTGGATTTGGCATGTTTTCTGAAACCTTAGCCTTGGTCCAGAACACTCATCAAAAGGAACACTCATCAAATGGAACAGTCATCAAAAGGAAATGGATTGTCGGGGCTGTTGAAGGACCTTGGATCCAAGCCCCCACGCGGTCGTCTGTTTGGACTCTATCTCTGGGGACGGGTCCGCGTTCCCGTTTGTAACACCCAGTCTGGAATAAAAATCATTTGTTTCCAATAGGCATGAATAGATTGTGCTAGTAAATCCAGCAAAAGTTGCTCGACAATACACCCAAAAGTTGCTCTAAAGTTGCTCCAAAATTTAAAAGTTGCCACCCAAATTTAGAAAAGTTGCTTACTTTTGAGAGTCATTTCGTTCTAGATTACTACTCAAAACATGACGTTGTATGTGTAATTTAACATCATTTGTTGTGATCAATATAATCTTTAAGCTCAACGTAACAACGTAACAACGTTTACAGCCTTTATCTTATCTTATCATGACTGAAGCCTCAAGGTAGTCCTCTAGGGTATAGTCTTGTTGATCGTTTAACGCATTCTTCAGAAGGCTGAAGACTCTCCCAGCAGATGCTAAGCTTGGCTGGAAGACCAACAACTTCTTTTCTGCACCTGCCCAATGTGGAGGTGTGTCACTGTGGGCTGCCCACCATGCCAGCTTTTCTTCTTCATTTGCCATGACAACACCATCAGCTGCAGCAAGATAGTCAGGTAGCTCTCGGGCCATGTTGGCAATAATATTGTCATTGTCTAGAAATGGAAAGTTTCTGAATTCTTCCACGGGGGCAGCCGTTGGGTTGAGATTTTGTACTTGCATAGGACAACACAGCCGTGCAACCTTAAAAGCACGGACTGTAGTACGAAATTGAACGCTAAATTTCTGCTGATAGAAATTAAGCCCTGGTTGGATACAAGCTTTAGCTTGTGTCATAAGCTGGTTGTATGTGACAGCATTTCCACCAGCAATTTCACGAGCAACTGCTGTAGTATTGGGGTAATGCTCAACAGCCACCGCATGTGCAACAGAACAGAGACGCTCGTAGCAGGAAAATATCAACGGTGTGTCGCCTTCGAGGTAGTAGTTAGCACTTACAAAATGTACACCTGCATCAACAACTGCAGCAAGCTCCAGACGTAGATCTTGGGCATCTTGATGATCATCAAAGATCTCCAGTAGATGTCGACGCATTGCTGGGGACATTTCTTCGTTTTCTCGAAGAAAAGGCTCTATATCTCCAAAGTAACATAAAGCTTGTTGAAGAATCTCCCACTTACTCCACCATCTGGTATCACTATGTGTACGCATAGCTTGACCCGTTTTCTCCTTCCAAAGCAACCGAGCATTGAAACTATGGGCAAGCAGACTTACCCAATACTGGATGAATGAATCCAAGATTCGAAACTCAAAATGGCTACCAACGTTGTCTATTGTGTGCGAAAAACACACAACGTCAAACAGGTTAGAGGAGAAAAACTTGCGTTGTCGCAAGGCTGCCCCATTCACTGAGGCACCATCCCTGATTCCACCAATGATCGTGTTAGGACCAAAGTTATGCTTCACAGCAAGGCAAAACATCAACCTCTGGGCTAGCTCATCTCCCTTCAATGCCTTTGCTAGTACTTCAAGTCGTATAAGGCGCTGTGTAGGTATGAAGTCTTCCAGAACAAAACGAACAATAATAGCAAGGGCCTCACCCATTCTGGCTGTTCCATCAAAAATAACACTGGCCTCTTTCACACTTTCAAGCTCACTCAATAGTTTCTCTCTTTCTTTTTCCAATACCGCTGGAATGATTTCACGGAGGTTGGCTCTGTGGGTTAATCTATGGCCATATTTCTCCAGCAGAGGGCGTAAAATATACACTTTTGATAGTGGTATACCTCCAGAAATAACACACTCGACTATTTCAAATCGGAACAAACGGATTTCCGCAGGCAATGTCGATCCACTGGGGTGTTCACGCATGTCTCGCCTTTTAAGACAGTCCATGATTGACTGGCTTTGTTTCTTGTCTTTCGCGATGCGAGCAACTTCGTTTGTATGCTTGCTTGACTTTATATGCTTGTCGATTGAGCTTTTCTTTAATGAAAGGGTCTCACTGCAAGCATTACAACGCAAATTTCCACTCACCACTGCAAAATGTTGTTTTGGGTAGTCTTTCACGCGATCCCAAGCGCATGTTGTGTTTCCTTTCCCTGAGGACGAGGTCGAGCTACTGCTTCCTCGTTGTTTGTATTTGCCTTCGTTGACGTGAATTTTGCGTTTCCTAGAAATTGAAGCTCTTGCAGGACTACTAAGAGTTGCCCCAGCGGTTATGGTAACCTCAATAGGGTCAATATCTGTATTATTTTCATTTTCCTCGTCAGACATTTCAGCTTCTAATTGCGATGCCTCGCACTGCAGCAAATACCAAGATGGCGGGCGGGAAGCTCTATTGTTAGAGCGAATAACCGCTGGATGTAAGCACCCGTTAGATAGCTGCTGTCCAGTTCCTGGGCGCACGTGTTATTTTATAAATTATTTGTAAGAACGTATGACATCCTTAGTTTTGACCAGTTTTGATAAAAAACCTTTTAATAAAGACCTTTTTGATGGTTTGGTCAGTTTTTAACTATTTGTTGACTCAAAAGTTGCCAAGGAAGGCAAAAGTTGCTCTAGTTGCTGACCGTTGCTCGCAGTACAAAAAGTTGCTGAAAACGCTTAAAGTTGCTCAAAAGTTGCCGAGCACAATCTATTTATGCCTAGTTTCCAACATGGCGTCTTCCACCCGGTCAGCGGTTTCCCACAAACCACCCCAAACCACGGGACTTCCGGTCCCCCTGAGCCCGCCATCCTTTTTTCCACCCCGTCAGCGGTTTTCCCTTCCAAACCACGTGACTTCCGGTCCCCCTGAGCCCGCGATCCTTTTTTCCACCCAGTCAGCGATTTTCCCTTCCAAATCACGCGGCTTCCGGTGTCCTGAGCCCGCCGTCCTTTTTCCCATCGGTCAGCGGTTTCCCACCCCACTTCCAATTGCCTTGACATCACTTCCGGTTCCGGTGGCTTCCGGTCACGTGACTTCCGGTTTCCCTGAGCCCGCCATCCTTTTTTCCTGCCAGTCAGCGGTTTCCTACCCCGGTTGCTATGACAACCTCTCGACCAATCAGAAGCCAGAACAGGGGGTGTGTATGCAAATTACCGTGGGAATTTGGGCTAGGTGGGCCCACTTTACTACTCCTGTCTGGTCTTCTTTATCATTTTACTGACGGCATTGAAATCGACAATAATTCGCTTGCTTTTTTATGAAGCAATTGACGGGGTCGAATGCCGAGAAGTGTTTCTTGGGTATCTCGTCTTTTTTATCCATTCGCTAACTTTGTCGAAATCAATTAAATTCGCCCTTGGTTCTTCGGATCCTGGACGAGAAGACTCATTTGTTTGCAATGTGGCAGTGATGCCATCTGATCTCTTACCAAGTGACGCATTATTGTTATTTGTTGTTTTTTTACGGCTTCCTCTTTCCTTGCCTTGCTTTGCTTAAAGGTAGGAATGGTCCACTGAATCGTTGCTTGAATCCCATGCGCCGACCCTGAAATGTCTAATATTTACATCACTGGCGAAGTGAACGGTACGAGTAGTATCACTCTCCAGATATTTTTTGTTGTCTACGTCAACTATTGGACTGGACCCTTTCACTGATGACTCCGAATTGAAGGAATTGTGGGCAGTTGATGACGTTGCAGATCTGTGTGGAAAACTTGATCTTTCAGGAGGAGCCAAAGGCTGGATTTGCCCATAATAGCTGTCTGATGTCACCGAAGAGCAAAATAATTCTTGTTCGCTCTTAGCATCGAACGAATTCCTAGTTGATGGCATCGCATAGCTGTCTAGTGAACACGAAGAAGAAAAAAGGTTTGTAGGACCCAACTGAGCATCGAATGAATTGCGTGAAATCGATGACTTTGCACGCTGGTCTAGTGAAAGGGAGTTAAGAGGAAATGCTGAAGGCTGTCTTTGCTCACATAACGATGTTAGAAAATCCAATGATGGTGTAGAACTGGCTGGTGAAAGCCAATAACGAAGGTCATCTGTAGATTCGTTTTGCTCTCCGACTAATATTGAACTGCTGAGAATGGTTGAAGTCTTCATGTCCTCGTAGGATGAATATCGTGAAGCTGGTGACAGTTCGCAACTCTCTAGGAATAGTAAACTTCCACAAAATTTGTCCAACGATTGTATTTGTTTGAATTGATGGAATAGCATATCCATCTGGTAAAACGGAGCAACCGAGTCCTATGGGCTCGCTTTGCCCATTGAATGAATTGCGTGGTGTTGATGGCATTGCATATCGATCTCGACAAGGGACGCTAACGAGATGTTCAAGGCATCCATGTGAGTCATTCGTGTGGGGAGGGTTTTTTGCTATGCATTGGCTTGGCACCTCTGTATCGTCTGAGACTTCCAGTTTACTACCTTCCTGGGTTTCCGTGGTCGAAGAAATCTCTCCTGTTTCTGCTCTTTCTTTCCCAGTCTTCCTCTCGTGGCTTGCCGTGGAAGAATGCGCTCTATTTAAGCCCAGAAAATTTAAAAATTTGATAGCAATAAATTAGCCACTTCCATATCGTCGTTTCCTTTGGCTGAGATGTTGGATTCGGTTTGAGCCTCATTTAAAATTGCCACAAACATGTTTATAAGGATGATCATTGTAAGGAAAAGGAAACTTTGGGAGTACAACTTGGCAAGTACTCTGTCCACCTGTTGCAGCTCTGAATGTGGTGCAGGGCTTCCAAGACTCATGAGAAATTGAGACACAATAACCCGCTTGAACGAAGAAAACATGTACACATTATTGCCGAACAGGAGGAACCCTGCATGTCCATAAGCAACAAAGACGAGGGCGAGAACTACTGTAAAACTCATGACTGGTCGCAGAGACTTTCTCGTCGCCAGTAACAGCACTATAACATTTTTGTTAAACTTTAACAGTCTTAACAGACGCAACACGGCAACGGTGACAGCGATACAGATCATGCTGTTTTCTGTCTGAAACCAGAACAGCGTATCGTGAAAACTGACAGAGACAAACGGATTTCTCTTAAGGTGTCGCAAAACACCTGACGTCTCTATCTCTCTTTGGATGGGAAAAGCAATCACAAGTATTGCGCTTATAATTTGAAGCATTTCGAGCCAGTTCCAAATCGATAAAAAGTATGAGCTTTTCAACTGAAAAATCCTGATACATTCGCTCACTAAATAATGACCAAGAACAAAGACGAAGATAAGAAAAGTGAATAGGTAAACCTCGGTCGCCGTAGAATCAGTTTTAAACAGCGGCCTTACTTGTGTTCTCGTGGATGTCCCCAAATATCCAGATGGAAGCATCTCAAAATATAAGGTAGTAACTGTTAGTAACTTAGTGGCTACGTTGAACGTAGAAAGCTCTACCATAACCACCCTAGTTTGACGATCTATCCATCCTTTCTTCATGATGTCGTTTAGAATCCGTCGGGCCGTTTTTGCCTCGTATCCCAGATTCGCTACGTAACCTCCACCACCGTAAAGAGCGTGAACACCTTGACTTCCATGGCTTCCTAATTCCTCGTCAGATCTGTATTTCCAGTTTTCAGGGCAAGCAATCGTCGACCACTTGAACGAAGTGCTATTTGAAAGTGCGTCCCATCCCATTTTGTCTTCTTCGTCTTCAGAGTAGAAATCATAACAGGAAGATATGGAATTACTAAAAAGGTTTTGCACGTCACAGGAATCTGAAAAAAAGTGGTGTACAAATGAATTGAACGGCAACCCATCTAGGCAAACTCGCAGTTATGTTGCAAAAATAAGGTCATAGTGCAAGTATTCCGTGGGCAGCAAAGCAAAAAGGTAACCGCTCAGGGTTACAGAGCAGGGCCGTAGCTAGGGGGGCAGGGGGGGCAGCTGCCCCCCCTGGAGCAGTTGAGCCAGACAAATCAACTCTGTGGATTGAGGATTTTAATTATTCAAAGGATTTGCTTTCTTTAGACTCAGTTCTTTTGATTGTAGTGACTTGCAGTTGTTTGCCATTTTCATGGCCGGGAAATCGGTTAGTCCACGGTGTGCAAACCTTCCCAGCATTCTGCAAAGTTCTTACGATTTTTCTCACCACACCAGTCGGTAATGATTCTCGTGAAAGGTCCTTCTCTGCTCTGCGTCGTCTGAAGCTGTGGACACGTTCGTCAATGACAGAAGAATGCCTTAGCGGCCTTGCAGTGATGCTTATTCATCGTTGAACCAACTACATGCCAACGCCAAAGGATATTTATCAACGAAAATCAAACTGGAGATATCTTTTATAGGTTAGTTAGCCAAACATCATGCAGTGTTGTGAAATGTTAAGTGTACCAGTGCTGGGATATACGGTGTGTTTCAAATTAACAGGACCTCGGAAATAACGTTGTAAGCACTGAAAACACCTACCTTTTCACACTTATTCGGGGTCGATTTTTCGGAGACATATCTCATTACAAGTGCTGAAAATAGCGTTTCGGAGCCTCCAAATTTGAAAGTTTTCTGGGGGAGGATACTCGCAGACCCCCTACAAGGCTCGTGCCTTCAGCACTCGCGAGAGTGCCCCCCCCCCCCCCTTTACAAAAACCTAGCTACGGCCCTGGAGAGAGAAATCCGGTTCACTCTAAATTGTAGGAAATAATTAAACCTCTGACTTAAGGTACGCTTAATATTAATAATAATAATAATAATAATAATATTTGATACTTATATAGCGCAAATTAACATGTAAATGTGATCAAATACGCTTTACAACTGAGATATTAAAATGAAAACGGTAAAAAATAAAAATTATAAATTATAAAAATTACAATAAAAAAAGTACAATAAAAAAGATAAAAATAATATCACCGATAATCTAATCTTCATAAAAAAAACTACTAAATCCTATTCTACGTTAAGCAATTCTAAGAAAATGAGTTTTCAGGCTAGATTTGAAATTTATAAAATTGTCCATGTTCCGTAAATGTGCAGGAAGCTTGTTCCAAAGGGTAGGGGCAGCAGATTTAAAAGATCTGTTGATGGAACAGCAATCCACCGATGGATCTAAGACTGTATTTCGATACATCTTTAACACTTATCAGCTTACTAACGTATTCAAGGGCGAGGCCATGGATCGCCTTTAACGTAAGAATAACTATTTTAAAACAAATACGATATTGAACGGGTAGCCAGTGTAAGAAATACAGCACTGGCGTTATATGGTTACAATCTATCAATTAGATTTTGTTACTACGTTACGAGTAGGCGACATGCATCCAACTGAAAATGGTTATAAAAGGTTACATCAACGGTTGTGTTGTTAACGTTCATACAGACATTATCAGCCAATAACCTTTATTTTGTTGCAAATGTTTCGTTGCGATATGAACGTTCTTTCCATAAATATTGCATATTCGGAGAGATTACCAAGGTAAGAGAGATTTCAACTGAGTGGCAAAAGCATTTGGTTTTGCCTTACTGCGCTCAGTCATGGATTAAAAGAAAGAAATACACTTTCTCAACCATAATTTGCGCCCGTTATGATTGGTTAGAGTAATCACGTGGATTTTCGTTTTATGACAGTCAACTGAAACCCGATATATGAGGTGTTAATGCCAACTCGGGGCGTTGTTTGTTACCTGATATACAACGCACGCAAGTTGAATACCTGTAAATATACATTCCTTTGGTAAAATAGTGAAGATAACTTGAAGAAAGGCGAAACATTTGGTACCTTTTAAAACTCTTAGTTGTCTCAAACGCGACATACCGACTAAAATGGATCGTTTGTTTCCAGTGTACTCAGTGGTCGTTTCTTTTCTTCCATTGTATCACTCGCCTGCAAAGGTCGCTGGAATCAGAACCTCGTCAAACCCGTTCCATAGCTGAGAACTGTTCCTGATCTGTGAGCAAAATTGAGAATTATTCACCGAAGTGGAAGTGAATAGTGGTGGATATTTGCCGAGACTGGAAGCGGCCTCGCTAAAATATTTTAGAAAGACGTTGTAGTAAACAGATGGATTTTTAACATATCGACAGAGCGATGTTTGTCTTGCCATCCTAGTTATTGCTAACGCAGATCCTCTATCAATAACTACCTGGGACTGTAGCTCGCTGTGTGTATTGCTGTGATTATGTGAGGCACTGAAGTATTCGTCATATGTAAAATACTTGCACTTTTATCTACATTTAAACAAAAACTGAGTGATATGAAATAATGACGACCATCGTTACCTTTTAAAGCGTTGCACCGGCATCGCAGAGGTCATGAGTTCGAGTCTCGTTCGAGCCTGAATTTTTTTTCCAGGTTTCTTTTATCGGCTGTTTAAGTTGATATCATTAACTGCGATGATCATCATCGTCTAATATTTCAGTCCGTAGTTCACATATATGAGCATTTCATATATTCACTGTTATTCAAAATCTAAGTAAATTTGAAAAAATGTAACGACTCCATTGTAAATCCCATTTCAGATTCAGTACACTCTGTGGATTAGAATACGGAAGTGACTCAGTCACCAGTAAAGAGGGGAAAGAGGCTGTCATACAGGAAAACAATGTGTGCAATATGTTGTATGCATTGCTCACCTTATGAAGTTTACTGCGATATCGATTTTCATTCTTATCTCCATAGCAGACAATCATGAGAAGAATAAGGAAAACACACGAAAACACCATGTCTCTCGCAAATGTGTTTGTTTTCCTTTCAGTAACCTTGTACTTCCTTTGACTCTCAATTTTTTTCCTTGGACGTGTTGAATAGTGTTTGCGAGCTATCGCTATCGGACGAGGGACCTTCAGAGGAGTCATCATGTTGCTCTACGGGTTCCTTTTTCCTGCTCGTCAGCCGCAAAGCCAGAAGAACAGAGATAAAAACGATTTTCACTGGTTGAGAAACAAAAACATCCTCGGTTGTGGTTAGAAAGATGGATGCCAACCAGCGCGATGAAGTCTCCCCTCTCCACTGAATAGAAGAGAAAATGACAATTAACGCAGCTACCAGTGAACTAACAATACAAATAAACCAAGCGATGTAGATGCAAAAATGACGAAGACGACAGCGTTTGTTGCCCTCATTAACATCGAACTCGTCGTGTGCTACGCCTGAACGCCTGCTGTTACGAAATATCAACACAACGAGGAAGCTTGGCGGAAAGGTAATTAATGCAGTAAAAATAGAAACACCGACTTCCCGACCGGTCATTTTCAAAGGCCCGACTTGAATAGCGGGGGTTTCATCAGCATTGTCAATATTGTAGAACATGGCAGAGGTAAGCATTCCCAAGGGAAAAAGGAGAAGCAACAAGTCACTCGCTGTACACGGGTAAAGAAATCTCGGGGCTCTTTTGTGACTACTGAGAATCGCAGAATTGGTTGTTAGCGAGTCCGCAGATGGCGTTTGTTGACGTTTGGGGCATAAAGCTCCACTGTTGTGCTCCCATCTTCACGTTCTAAGGCCAACCAACGGTAGCAAGGGAACTTCCATCGGGAATTTCCGTCCCTCAATGTCTGTGATAGAGATTTCATTTAGAAACCATGATGGATCTTCTCCAGAACTGTGATGGCCGACATGAAGCTTAACTAAAGATCCAAGCGGTTGACCAACAGCTGAAAGAAAGTTGTCGGTATTTGCTCGACTAAACGGTTTGCTGTTTCCATCTTTGTTCCTTGTCAACTCAATGACCTCGCTAGAATTCTCAGTTCCATAAAGTTTCATGAACACTTTGGCAGAAGTACCAGAGTTGCGCCATGCTCCTGTGGTTAAAGAAGCTTTGTGTCGGCAGGCGGTGTTTTCGGTCGAAGTTAGAGGCATCACTGGACTTACCTGTAACAAAGTAAGTAGAAATTGGTTTTCAATAACAGAACAAAACTTTTAATTTGAGTGGATAACTGGATTTATGCTTATCCCCTGCGTCATCATACATATGTCGCCAATATTGCCGACGTGGCTGAAAATTGCTTGACGATCGTCAAAAACATTCAGGCATTTCAAGGATTTATGCTGCGTTTTACCAAGATGTTAATTTATTACTGTCAGGTAATCCCACTTTCAAGAATATTTACAAAGGTAAGTGCTAAAGGCCGCGGAATTTCACTGGAATTTGTCCAGACAACTTAGGAAGATGTCAAAAGTAGTGGTTTTCAGGTGACTGACTAACGTTACGAATGATTTGTGGCAATTCACGAAGGTCCTCCTCAATTTTATTAACTAACTATTGATTAGAAAACGAAAAGAAAACGAAGGAGGTGATATTGATGTAACAATAGATTTAGTCTCGCGTGAAAACAAACTTTAGGACTATCTTGAAACAAAGCATCAACCAGTGATAGCAAAGAAAAAGATTCAATACAGTTCTCAACTCTATAACGGACTCACTTTTTCTCGATCTCTCTTGTCAGCCCTTCGCGCAAATATTTAAGCGATGAAGTAAAGCAGAAACACTAATAGTACTGTAACAAGAACCAGGACATCGCGTGGATCACTGATGTTGTTAAATCCTACTTGAGCTTGAGAGAAGTCTATTGTGTTAGGCATTACGATAAAATAACCCCCAAATGATGTTAGGTGATTGCAAAGACACTGCAAGGCAGCTGGGGTAGAATTGGCGCCAACCCGTGAAGTGTAAAAATGCAAACATTACGATAGAGTCTATTAAACCATGTATCCGAATAACACTGTAATTAGATGAACCAGTATTAGAGGTTGTAAATTATGCAAAGATTTTACGTCAAGAGTTTGAGAAACAACTTGGCATCCTCTCTTTATAAATCAGTGATTATTCATTGTCATCGGTTAATGAATTTATTGCCGGAATTAAAAGGAAATGCATCAAATGTTCCCAGTCAAGATGACCAAATATTTGCTTTCAAAATGTCTTTAAACGTCGACAGTTTTGTAATCTCATATGTAAAGAGCTGATTTTCTCAGAACTATGCCTTCACCCGTTCTAAGTTTGTTATGAATTAAACATTTCGCAACTTAAGTTTTGCAAATACGACATAAGAAGAATAGATGACGACCGATGACCATAAGAATAAGTATACCTCAATTTCATGGGATGTGATCATCTCATCTCAACTTGTAGCAGACATTTTAGGATTGCTCTAGCGCTTCCAAGTTTGTTATTGCTAATGGACTCACCTAGGAGTGGGTGGAATTCCCTCCGCCCCCCCCCCACCTTGAAGACTGAAATCCCAGTGTAATTAGTAGAAGCTGGCACGTACCTTAAACCCTTCACTCACCCATTGCTCTCTGTCATCCGACCAATACAGACAGCCAGCTGAGTCTACTTCCAAGGTAAAGCTTACGGAAGTTTGGAAGTCATAAGGAGGCAAAGTGAGTGTCTTGTTTTGAACCACTGGCTGCTGCATCGGCGGTCCCTTGAACTTTACACACAGCTGTTCATCTTGATCGTTGACTTGGAGAAGAGATCTCACGATTGGCTGCCTCGGAGTATGATTGTCAGGTGCATCGGTTGTTGGCGAGACTATTTCCGAGGCAGACCTTCTTTCTCTCACATTTGACTTGCGATGTTTTTGAAGTAGTCCAATGAAATATTTCCCACGGTGTTTAGCATCAAACCATACGTAATGGCTAACACTACAGAGCTGCGTTTTGTTCTGACAAGGTTGTTCTTTTAAAGAAGTTACGCAATCATACTCCTGCTTGGTAGGCTCAGCACCGTACTTCACATAGATTTCAAACGGTGCGTCCCTGTCTAGCGCCAAGGAGATCCTGATTGACGTCTTTTCACGATGAGTAGTAACCCAGCACTCGATACATCATAACGTCTGGGACAGCGTAACCCTTCACCTGTGGTAAACAGGTAAACAATACAGTTCTGATCGTCCACCCTCGGAACATTTGAAAAACATATAAGTCATGTAAGCCTTTTGCGGATTTTGTGACGAGCACTTTACTCGATCGTTTGCGAGTGGGGGCCATTTCATTTAGGGGTAGACTTGGAGAGGTTGTTCCACCTCATCTGGTCCTCCCACTAACTGTGGAGCCTACAAAGCCAAGACTTTGCCATGATGCTCGTTTTCTAAACTTATGGATGAGAGACAGGCCTTACAAGTTAGATACTCTTTTGAACATTCCACGATATGTGGGCCGTGACACCTACCATACGATATTAGATGATAAATCCAGGTATTATTATCTTCTTTTGACCAAGGAGAGTAGAACATTCTTTGGAATCCAGTGGGGTGGGTGGTATTTTGTTTATAACACCCTGCCTTTTCGCTGGAAAATATCTTATTTTGTCTACCACTCAACTGGTCTTATGGCATCTGGTTTTTTCCGTTCTATGGGGATCCCTTGCTCACTGTACATTAATGATCGTCATAAAGGCCAACTCCAGATACCACCCGGTCAAGGTGCCTATGCAGATTTTATAAGTTCCAACGAACACAATTTAGCAGCTGCAAAATCAGCTATCTTTTTAGTAGCTTACTTCTTGATCAAAACTGTATAATTTCTGGATTTGCCGAAGTCCATCCTGATGCCGCGTAAGAGTGTTCCATATTTGGATTTCCTGCCAGATTCTTCCCGGGAGGTTTTCCATCTTATTCATGAGAAAGAGGAAAAGTTTCTTAATCTTGTTCAACAAACCCTAGAATGTTCAGTAATCTCAGTGAAGAGTCTCCAATGCTTGGTAAGCAAGTGTTTATCATTCTCCTTAGCAGTGCCAGGAGCGCTACCGTTTACTAGTGAAATGAGTAATGCCATTTCCAAGGCCCTTCGCACATCCAAACCTATAAGGGTGCAAAAGGCACTGAGGGATGAGATTTCACATTGTTTTTTTCTGCGCACATGGAATGATCCACTTCCTTGGAGTATATCCCAACGAATGAAAATGAGGCACATGTACCCTCACGCCGATTGACAACCCCTGACTGTAAACTTCAACTCGGATATATGAGCAAAAGTACAGCAGGAATTTGGTGGTTCGAAGGGACACACTCGCAATTTAATGGCACTTGATTAAAGCGCAATGACATTTCAGGATGGTTTTCCCTTGCCACATCTTACCCCAAATGCGTCGCCTCTATCTTTCGGCGTCAATAGTTTTGCACAAGATTTATCGAGTGGAGCCCCTTTTTTGGAGCACCCATATGTTTTCCCGCCTCTCTCCCTGGTGGGCCCTGTTTTACGTTTTCTGAAGGCTCATCAGCGATCTTGCTCAGTTTTTGTCTTAGATGTGTATCCAAAGAAGCACTGATGGCCTTTGATTCAGAACTGTGCTAGAAAATCATGTAGACTCGCGGTAAAGGGGATGTTAGAGCCCTTCTATCTCCTTCTGAACAAGGATGGATTCCTCATGCGGGGATCTCTGGGCTTTTGCTGTGTGTTTTCTAACAGTACCGTGTGAATGAATTTAAATGACAGACTTTGGAAAATAGTTTTTGTAGAGTTGTGTTATTTCCAGAACACTGCTCAAAAGAATTGTACAATAATATTCTTGACTGAATCATATTTTGGCTATCTTTGTTACCAATGTGAATTCTGAGATAAAACTTTAATGTTATTCATAATCGTGTTTCCTTTTCCTGTTAACAGCATTTACCTGTGGTTGCGAAGCTGTTTGCCCCTTCTGTAAGATGTCCCAAGTGTAGTCATGCCAATGATTTTGATCTCCGTTTTTGCCAACAATGCAGTTATAACAGGAAAATTATAAACGGTTGCAATAGAACGCCTCCCGGTGTGGTTGTGAATGCCATTGATGGTCGACTTCAACAATTAGCCTTGATTGATCAAGCGACTAGTTACTCTAAGCAAAAAGATTCGATTCAGAAAGAATTAGAGAATTTCCTTTCCTCTCTTCCTGGGTATCCGACAATAGAAACTGTAACACCTCGCGATATTTGCTTTTTTGGTACATAAGGATAAGACTGGGAAAACCCAAGTTCATCGTAACGGGTGTCCTCATTTAGGGAAAAGAGGCACACATGATTGTGCATGCGTCCCTTAGCTCATCTGCGGCTGAGGCTCGCTTGAAGGGATACCTCAAGGAGATGGGATCAGATAATGGAGAAACTCTTTATGCTTTCAGGGCTGGATGCGCTGTAACCCTGGCTTTGTCAGGGACTGAGGTGTCAGAGATAATGGATCATGTTGGTTGCACACGACGACATACGGCTTTACATTACTTGCAACTGGCCAAAGTCCTCAATCTGGCGGGTGCTTCGGCTAGATTATCTGCAGTAAACATTCCAGCTGTCACCTCTGAATGGCATGACATTAATGATTTAAAACGTTTTGTTTGCGCTTTTCCGTCAGACACGCCTGGGAAAAGGTCGCTTTCGGAATAGTTTTTTCCCTAAGGTTATAGTCATATTTATAATTGATGTCTTGGAGTAAGTTTCTTTTTTTAATAAATAGTTTATTGTTTAAATCAAAACATAAACAAGCTTACAGAATACTAAGACACAACAGTTGAAGTTAAAATTGGCATACAGCATTAACACACAGATGCTAATTGCCACTGTTAAGAAACAAGATTGGCTCCCACCTCGCATTGAATTGCTTTAGTTTTCCATTTCAAGTAAGTTTCTTACTCTTGGAGAAAGTTTTGGTGAGGGTTGGGTGTTGAGGATTGGAGGTTTAAGAGGCATGTTAGGACTCTTTTGTCGGGTGTAATATAGTTTTTGGGGGTATGTGAAAACGAAACTGGGTAGCGCGTAGATCAATTTTCCCCATATCTTAATAGCAATGAGCGTGAGTGGTGAGTGTTGTGAGATAGAATACTATTCACAACACTCAAAACGAAAGCGCAAAGCCTAAACTTCAAAACAGCATGTGTTATACACGAGGGAATGCACGTGCATGGAGTTCTGAATCCCAGGAGGTAACAATAAACGCTGATGAACACTCCCTCTTCCCTCAGTCTCTGATCAGCGCCAAGGAGGAAGGTGGAACGGCCCTCCCGCCCGCCCTTCTTAGCTGAAAAATTCGTGTTAAAGCAGATATGTGTTCCACCTCCTCAAGAGTGCTTTGATCAATTTTCCCCATATCTTAATAACAATGAGCGCGAGTGGTGAGTGTTGTGAGTTAGAATACTATTGTTATCAGCTATTGTTTTAGCCCCACACTCCCCTGTTACAATTCGCCACCACCTTTTCAGATGGTGAATAAAAATCAAATGAACAATAAAAACCAAACCAACTGAAAATTAAAGATTGGTGACCCAAATACTCAAAGCTACTGTAACTGACTTATGAAAAACAGCGACAATACACAGGAAACAAAATACGGTGTTTCCTCTACTTATAGCCTTCCCTCGATTAAGAACCTTCCTCGAATAATTGCCCCCTACCCCCCCCCCCCCCCCCATAGCGGCAAAGCTAAAGGATGATTCGATCCCCGACGCCGAGGGTATTGACATTGAACAATAGTCTAAGAAACCAAATTGAGGACACTTAGAAGGACCGTATTCAGCTGTTTGGTGTATTTTTTTAAAAGTATTAAATGGAATAATAAAACAAAATATCTAGGGCGTGACTTCCAGCGAACAATATCTGAAATAATAGCCCCCCCCCCCCCCCACTCGATTAATCGCTCCCTTTTAGTGTGAAAAAATAATTATTGCTCCCGGCTATTATTCGAGGAAATACGGTATTCGTCTGTGGTACTCGGTCCATATACCTTCGAGACCTTCAAGCCAAAAACTAAAGTTAACACTCGTCTACGGATCACAGAGTATTTGTCAAATGATTCCTGTCGCCGTGTTCTCCACAGAGATCGCTTTGCCCTCGCCGATATTAATTACCTTGAGTCCTGAAAATAATCTACTTACTGTCGGGTAAAACAATACGGGGAATCGTCTCGGGGATGGGCAAGGGGAACGTGAAACAGGAAAAACGGATCGGTGCTCTCAAAGGTAGTTGCAAAATTAAACCAGTGCGCAAAATATCAACTTAAATAAACAAAATCTCAGTGACGTGAAAACTGAGTTTTAGCTAGGCTTAAGATGTTTAAAGGAACCGTTCCGTGCTCCGTCACTCGAGTTTCTGTGCTAGCTTTGGCTTTTTGGCTTTCATTTCACATGAGAGAAGGTTTCACTCATACTTTTGAAGATTTAGTGTTCTGTCAGAACTTGACTAGCTTGAATAGCACCCACCCAGATTCTTTTTCACCAGAATCTCTCACAAGGCAAATTTAGGAAGGCTAATAGACAGGAGACGTGACTTGTTTTCCTTTCACTGAGCTTTAATCTTGATCTCTGCACGCTTCGCGGACTAATAACAACTTAACTTCAAATACGTAAAACCTATGCTTAGCTAACTCAGCAAAGATCCACGTAACGCATTGTGATTGGCTAAAATGCCTGGTCTTTTAAAGTGCCTGTAAAATGAAAGACCCAACGCTTTCCTTGAAAGGATTAAGACCGCGACTCTAGGTCCGCTAAAAGCAATCCTAAGACAATTTTCTTCAGTCGACGGTTGATCGAAAAGTAGATAAAATAGACTAACACTGGAAATGCTCCAAATGCAAATCACTACGGTAACCGTGGACTAAAAGCGCAGTTCCTTACAAAGGTGACCCAATTTCGCTAACAAATTACAAAACAGAAAAGACTCGCAAAAATTCCACATAAGCAAAGTAAAGTAATTAAACAAACAAGTTAAATGAGTTACATTGGCAATCACCAAAATGAAACCAAAATGTCTCAAAGTTTATACTGACATGTTGGCCAGAATGATTCTCTAAAAGGTTAACTAAATGAAACGCTTAATATACAGACTCTACCAAACCAAAACAGTCCACCAGATGGTCACTACTCCGAAGCACGCGCAACTTTGTACACAAACACTACGTTGTTTAATTAAAACTGACTCGATAGAAACATGGCTGTTTACGACTTTCAGAGTAAAAGTAAGTTAAGTGCAGCCCACGCAATGTAGAAATAGAGAGAACGTTTCCAAGCTGTGTAAGCACGTTTTCTGAACTATGGCTAAAGCAAGCCAGCATGTCAGTTGTACCTTTTGACACGCGCGCATTCCTTGGTGACTTTGGGGTAAACTCGCTGGTGAAAGCACACTAAAGCACGGGTCACCCTGTTACTACAGTGTTATTAAATAATAATTTCCAACATCACCCTTAAAATATGCAGAAGGCAAGCAAAACACTCCAATAGAATGAAAATGTTCTAGAAATTAAAAAAATGTCCAAAATCATATTATAAAACCATGTACAAACGAGTCTAAACATTGCTATATCGCACATAAGTGTAAGTGTTTAGTTTGCATCTATCAGAGTATTTCACCAGGTATCCACGTTCCTTCTATATTTGTTTGAAAACTGCTAAATATACAATTTTTAGGTTCCTTGTTGCAGTTGAATTACACACTATTGACATGTAATCAATGAATAAAATTTCTTATGTTAGTTATCGTTCGCATTCAAGTATCGCCACTAATTACGGAGAACTTGAATTGATATCGAACTGGAATTCAATGGTGACTACCTGCTTACCTCCCGCAAGCGGACATGTCGCTTCAGCGGTCACTGGATCGCGGTCTGAGAATGGCTGCATTATCCACGTGCACTAATGGGAAGTTTGGCTGTGATTGTTTATGACTAAACGACTAATCAATAATAATAGATGTGCCGATGGAATGCTGAACAAAAACGCGATTGGTCGATGTTGAGAGGTCATGCTACATATCAATTGAATATTTATTATGCTTATTACTATGTACTCATCTTCACATCCAGTGAAAAGTCATATCGTGTGTAGATGATATTATTCTAGTGGCAAGCAAGCCGAATTGATTAATCGATCGCTCAATCGATCGATCATTCAATCAAGGTAATTAAAAACCTGAAGACTTTGATATGAAGATTCATCTGTCGCAGAAATGGATTCCGAGATTCACGCATGCATAGGAAAGCAATTCTTGTTAAAGAAGTACACCGCATTAGACTAAATGTAGTACAGTTGGTTGATAGGTTCCTTGTAATAAACGAAAGTAATTCTTATGGAGAGATAGGCAGTCCTTGCATCGTACAGTAGTTGATGGGGTTGTCATTAATTAGTTGTGCTATGAATCCATGTGACGTGGTTTCACCGCATGCATTGCAAAAAAGGGCTCGTAATACTGTCTTGTTCTACTAAACTACGGCTTAGGTAGGACTCCACACTAATCCTGTGTTCTTTTCAAAGAAACGCAAAAGCCCTAGTTATTTACACGCTTCTTATGCAGAAGCGAAGCTGTCATTCCTCTCTTACAATATTCGTTATTTTTATGTCGCTTTTATGGTCATCACTGCCCTTCTTTTGTCAGGAATTAATATGACAGCGACCACAAAAATGAATTCATAAATCACATTGAAGTGTTTCTAGGATATTATGGCTTAGAACGAAGATTCTTTGAAATGTCACTCATTTCTAGCTGAGTATAAACAATTTAATGAACAATCATTGAAAAAAACGTTAACAATTGTGGCTTGTGACGTCCTCTTGTGACTTGACAATTGAGCGTCTGAAAATAAAAAAAATTAAAAGAGTTCAAGAAGTAAACCGAGAAATGATGCGACGTGATTGACATTAGTCACAGTGTTTTTGATTGGTGTAAGGTCTAATCTCAGTGGGTTTCATTGTCAGGTGAGACAAAGGTGAGATGGCGTATTCTGGTTTATTTCTGTCGAGGCATGCGAAATGCACACTGTCTTAACATCTTGTAGAGAAGTATGCAGAAAAACACCTTTAATTCAAAAACAAATTAAGACAACGTATCAAAAAGTAGGAAATAAACAAAAGCATATTTCAATTATATTTAAAATACAAATCTTAGTAACTTCCCCAACTACTCTTCACAATGTGGTTTTTCACGTTGACAAGCTGTCGTCTACTGATCTACCTTATACTGTGTGTGTGTTGGGGAAGGGGAGAAAGAAAGTATTCTTCAGCTAACTCGTGATTTGCTTTTGTATAGTGTGGCCTTATCTCTCGTTTCACTTTCGTGTGTTTTTCGTTGATGCTTTACTTTTGAGCACGTTAATTGTAATTGTGTTTGAGGGTAACTGCACACATGGCTTACGAGAAAGACGCTTTCCTTCAACCAAGCTAAGACTTCTCCCTCAACCAACACCGCTCTTTTGTGGATTTGAAGGTACTTTTTTTCTTTCAAGTGATATGTGGTGATATGCCATTGTTTAAATTTAAAAAAAAATTTTACTTACTTTACTCAGACTCTTCGTTTTCCAAATTCAAGCCTGACATCGTCACCAATCAGTACAAATGGAGCCCAGTACTTCACGGCACAGAACCTCTCTGAATCTCGAAGGGTTTTCATAGCCTGGTAAAGAGCCACACTGGCGCTTTCTCCATCTTTCAGCTGTTGATAAAAACTCTTCATAAACTCCATGGTTGCCTCGTCAGAAATTGCCCAGAGTGACGCAAGAACAGAACGGGCACCGGCAGCCAAGAAAGCTCGAGCAATACCGACCACACCCTCCGACTTCACTTCTCCGCGACCACTGTGACAACAACTGAGCACAACAAGCCTTGCTCGCAGACGAACGGCTAGCACATCAGACATATTAAGAATGTAGTCCTTTTCTTTAGGAATCTTGGTCTTTAATCTTGGCAATCGATCTGGATTATTTTCCCACCCCAGATTTGGAGCCAAGGCTATTTCACCTGTTTCCTTTCGCCCGTGTGCTGCAATGTGAACTAAGGCAACTGACGTCATTTGTTCCAGCACTTTCTCTTTTGTTGCTCCTGTTCCTGTGAGTGGTGGGATGTTTAGAATGTTTCCTATCATTTCTACTTCCATTTTAGCGCACGGCAACTGGGTGTACATGGGCTTTATTTCCCAGATTCCTTCTTTGATAACTTTCTCCAAACACGGATCTCCGACGAGCAGGGCTCCACTCTTTCTGTGGTAGTCCTCAGGAGAATCTATGATCAATTTTAAACTGGTGAGTGAGGGTACAGTGCGCATTCTTATAGATTCGCTTAAAGCAGAAAAGGGAGCTAAGCACAATGGACCATCTGGGACAATGATCAATTCGTCACCTTGGCACAAGTCTGCAATGGGGCCAATAATTGCATCATGTAATGGCTGTAACGAGTCGATGGTGCACTGCAAAGTCTGTGCTGGCTGCTCATTACCTCCTCTATCGGACGGGGAGTCATCCGTTGGTTCTAGTGAACGATTCTCGCATTTAACACCAACACCGGCTCCAATTTTCTTCAGCGTAGTTTCCAACAAGTCGTTTATGGAATCGTGGTGTCCCCTTCTCCCGACTATTTCCTTTTGTCGAATTTCAACTTTGTTTTCCTTGTTGACAACCCACAAGGTTATTATGTTGTGTTTAAGTGCTAAAAACACTGTTCGGGTAGGAAAGAGGTTTGAGATGTAAGAAATTATTGCTTTAGGTTCAATTGTCGCTGATTTTAGTGCTGTTAAGCCATATTGTATTTTCAAGCCATCCACCAAAGCCTGTGCTCGACCTCGCTCAGCAGCGTACAAAGCCTCATCGGTAAGGTCGAGCTTTAACAGGGTCAACCACAAAGCATCGAAAGCATCTCGATAAAGATCTCGAAAGCTTATTTTTAAGGCATCTTCAGACTTAAGATAATCCCTCACGATATTGAAAACCTCTACGCTGGATTGGAAACATTCCTTGGCTTCTTGGAATCTCCTTAGTTTCCAATAAGTGGTACCAAGATATAAATAGGCCGTGCCTTGTACAACCCTATCACCCACTTCTTTGGCTATTGATAGGCTTTTATTGTAATAGTCTATGGCTTCTTGTTCTTTTCCCAGCCTGCAATAACATTTCCCGAGATTTCCATAGGCCTTTCCTTCTTCATCTCTATCGCCCACTTCTTTGGTGATTGATAGGTGTTTATTTTGGTACTCTATGGCTTCCTGAAATTTGCCTAGGCGGAAATAAACGTTACCCAGACTTCCATAGCCCCTTCCTTCTCCGGCCCTATCACCCACTTCTTTGGCTATTGATAGGCACTTATTATAGTTTTCTACGGCTTCTTCGAATTTTCCTAGACTGTTATAAAAGTTGCCGAGATTTCCATAGGCTTTTCCTTCTCCGGCCCTATCGCCCACTTCTCTGGCTATTGATAGGTCTTTCTTGTGGTACTCCATGGCTTCTTGGAATTTTCCTAGGCTGAAATATGCGTTGCCAAGATTTGCATAGGCTCCTCCTTCTCCAGCCCTATCACCCACTTCTCTGGCTATTGATAGGTCTTTATTGTGGTACTCTATGGCTTCTTGGAATTTTCCTAGGCTGTCATATGCGTTGCCAAGATTTGCATAGGCTTTTCCTTCTCCAGCCCCATCACCCACTTCTCTGGCTATTGATAGGTGTTTATTGTGGTACTCTATGGCTTCTTGGAATTTTCCTAGGCTGAAATATGCGTTGCCAAGATTTGCATAGGCTCTTCCTTCTCCGGCCCTATCGCCCACTTCTCTGGCTATTGATAGGTGTTTATTGTGGTACTCTATGGCTTCTTGGAATTTTCCTAGGCTGAAATATGCGTTGCCAAGATTTGCATAGGCTCTTCCTTCTCCGGCCCTATCGCCCACTTCTCTGGCTATTGATAGGTCTTTATTGTGGTACTCTATGGCTTCTTGGAATTTTCCTAGGCTGCAATATGCGTTGCCAAGATTTGCATAGGCTCCTCCTTCTCCAGCCCTATCACTCACTTCTCTGGCTATTGATAGGTGTTTATTGTGGTACTCTATGGCTTCTTGGAATTTTCCTAGGCTGTCATATGCGTTGCCAAGATTTGCATAGGCACTTCCTTCTCCGGCCCTATCGCCCACTTCTCTGGCTATTGATAGGTCTTTATTGTGGTACTCTATGGCTTCTTGGAATTTTCCTAGGCTGCAATATGCGTTGCCAAGATTTGCATAGGCTCCTCCTTCTCCAGCCCTATCACCCACTTCTCTGGCTATTGATAGGTCTTTATTGTGGTACTCTATGGCTTTTTGGAATTTTCCTAGGCTGCAATATGCAATGCCAAGATTTCCATAGGCTCTTCCTTCTCCGGCCTTATCGCCCACTTCTCTGGCTATTGATAGGCCTTTATTGTGGTACTCTATGGCTTCTTGGAATTTTCCTAGGCTGCGATATCCAATGCCAAGATTTGCATAGGCTCTTCCTTCTCCAGCCCTATCACCCACTTCTCTGGCTATTGATAGGTCTTTATTGTGGTACTCTATGGCTTCTTGGAATTTTCCTAGGCTGCGATATGCGCTGCCAAGATTTGCATAGGCTTTTCCTTCTCCAGCCCTATCACCCACTTCTCTGGCTATTGATAGGTGTTTATTGTGGTACTCTATGGCTTCTTGGAATTTTCCTAGGCTGCGATATGCAATGCCAAGATTTGCATAGGCTCTTCCTTCTCCGGCCCTATCGCCCACTTCTCTGGCTATTGATAGGCCTTTATTGTGGTACTCTATGGCTTCTTGGAATTTTCCTAGGTTGCGATATGCAATGCCAAGATTTGCATAGGCTCTTCCTTCTCCAGCCCTATCACCCACTTCTCTGGCTATTGATAGGTCTTTATTGTGGTACTCTATGGCTTCTTGGAATTTTCCTAGGCTGCAATATGCGTTGCCAAGATTTGCATAGGCTCTTCCTTCTCCAGCCCTATCACCCACTTCTCTGGCTATTGATAGGTGTTTATTGTGGTACTCTATGGCTTCTTGGAATTTTCCTAGGCTGCGATATGCGCTGCCAAGATTTGCATAGGCTTTTCCTTCTCCAGCCCTATCACCCACTTCTCTGGCTATTGATAGGTGTTTATTGTGGTACTCTATGGCTTCTTGGAATTTTCCTAGGCTGCGATATGCAATGCCAAGATTTGCATAGGCTCTTCCTTCTCCAGCCCTATCACCCACTTCTCTGGCTATTGATAGGTCTTTATTGTGGTACTCTATGGCTTCTTGGAATTTTCCTAGGCTGCAATATGCGTTGCCAAGATTTGCATAGGCTCTTCCTTCTCCAGCCCTATCACCCACTTCTCTGGCTATTGATAGGTGTTTATTGTGGTACTCTATGGCTTCTTGGAATTTTCCTAGGCTGCGATATGCGCTGCCAAGATTTGCATAGGCTTTTCCTTCTCCAGCCCTATCACCCACTTCTCTGGCTATTGATAGGTGTTTATTGTGGTACTCTATGGCTTCTTGGAATTTTCCTAGGCTGCGATATGCAATGCCAAGATTTGCATAGGCTCTTCCTTCTCCGGCCCTATCGCCCACTTCTCTGGCTATTGATAGGCCTTTATTGTGGTACTCTATGGCTTCTTGGAATTTTCCTAGGCTGCGATATCCAATGCCAAGATTTGCATAGGCTCTTCCTTCTCCGGCCCTATCGCCCACTTCTCTGGCTATTGATAGGTGTTTATTGTGGTGCTCTTTGGCTTCTTTGTATCTTCCTAGAATGTCATAAGCGATGCCGAGATTTCCGTAGGCCATTCCTTCTCCGGCCCTATCGCCCACCTCTTTGGCTATTGATAGACGTCTCTCTAGGTCATCTATCCATTGTAACTTACTTTCTGTCGTTTGTATGTAACCCTGTAAAGATTAACAAAGAGGTTTATACAGATTTAGGATAAATGTAATTCATGTTTATTTAGAACTCATTTCAAAACAATTTCGATACACGATTCTTAGGTCGATAGCATTAGAAACAGATCTTTGTGGGTCTCACTTGCTTTTTCTGCTCATATTAATTGGCTTACCCTTTTCGTTTCTAACTCATCCCTCCCTTTCCTTCCTCCTGTATCTTGCAGTTTGTTTTGTTCTTTGAGAGACCTGCTTTTTAATTGCAACAAATCCTGGTTGTTCATGTCAATCTTACATAAGTCAAGAATGTTATATGTCGGTAGCAAAAGTTACGAATAATTCAAATTCAATACAGTGAATTTGAAAATGGCCTTTATTTAATAACATTTTTGGTTTTTGTTTAGAACAGTTTTACTTGACTTGATGATTTAAAGATTTCGTTTCAATGAGAGTTAGTGACATACGAACTGACTGAGAACTTGAACTTTGAACGCCTGTGATGGAACACTGTTTCTCTTGTGAGCATTGAATTTCAAGCTTTTCTCTTGATTTCAAGCTAGCCATTGTACACGGTGAGCACACGTTAACGGACAGCTAAATCGTTTGTTTAGGTCAACTGAGCGAGGTTTTGCCTTCAGTTACAATCGTATATTCCATGTTTATTCTTTTCGGATTTGTCTGTCTCAGTTAACCTTGCTCTAACCTTTTTAATACGTAATAATCACAAATCGATTTTTGATAGCGCCAGTCTCGGTTCATTACATGCTGCACACACCAGTTTCTTTTATTTTCATCAGTCTTCGCTTATTTTCTGCATTTGTTTGCAATTTTTTTTCTGAAAAGGTCCTGTTACCTTTCTTGTTAAAATTGACAACAATTTTGCGTTTTTTTGGATTTAGGGTCCTGAAGGAAGAATAAAAGATGATGATGTCAAATTCTATAACCCATCCTGATTTAACATATTTGTGGGATGTTGGGGAATTTTAATCCTTAAGATAAGCAACTTGGAGTTAATGAAATACCGTAATTTAATGAACATAACAAATAACTTTATGGTAGCCTCTCAGTGAAGGATACACCTAATCCCTTGTCACACCACGTGATTGCTTCTTCAAACTTACTTAGCTGGACACAGGCCCTTGCTCCTAATGATAGAAGATATTGAACATAATGATATAAACTTTTGAACATAATGAAATAAAATACTGAACATGTACAAGTGATTATGCCATAACTACAGATGTAATGTGTCATTTCTTTAGTACAATAGGATGAGTTTTTAAAAAACAATTATATCCGGAACAGAGACCGAAAAGGGTGACTGAAAATAAAGGGGGCAGTCTGGTCAGATGCCATCTTTTCTCAACGTTTTAGCTCTTTTTCTTAATTATCTTCTTGAGATTTTATTCAATCCAAATACGCATTTTAAGAAAATTGAAAATGTTTAAGAATTAAAGGTAATTTATACAAAATTTGTATCCCTCTTTATTTCTTTTTCAAATCTTATCCTATTTCCTAAAACTTTGACCAGACTGCCTCCTTAATAATAGCCACTCATGGTACAATCTTGTTCCGAGGCTCACCCGTATTGCAAAAGTAATGACTGATAGATTATATTAGGGAAAAAAAGGCCTTGAAACAACTAAATGGTGTGCGAAGTGATATTGGTAAAAATATAAAAGCGTCTCACTCTATTCAGGACGCATTATGATATAACTACAAATTTTAAACCTTTTTTGAAAAGTGTTCAATCATTGTAAATCTAGCATCACTAGCATTGTTATCTAGTCATATCTGGCATAAGTTCTTGACTCAATTAGGTTTGTTTCTACGAAGAAACCCGCCAGCCTTCACCTAGTTTAACGAGAGAATTCTGGTTTATTCCAGTATCAAAGTATCTTTTCAGTGCTAAGCTTGCTTGCGTGTCGTAGTAAACCCACAGCTTTCTCCATGATTTCAAGAGGACAGCATCCCTTTTTAAGAAAACTTACCTCTTACAATCGCTTTGATGTAAGATGGTTGCAAGCCAATGGCAAGTCTTGCATCATTCACTGAATCGTTGTAATTTCCTGTGGGTTAAATAATCCAAAAAGAAGTGAATACTTAATGAATGAATGAATGAATGAATGAATGATGAGTGGACGGATGGATGGATGGATGGATGGATGGATGATTGGATGCGCGGGTGGGTGGGTGGGTTGGAGGGTGGGTGTGTGGGTGGATGGATGAATGAATCTTCTCACCAAGACAAAACTGTGCCGTCGCCCTGTTGCTGTATAGTTTAGCCTTCAATTCTTCATCCTTGCACTTCACTCTAATTCCTTCAGTGTAGCAGTAAATGGCGTCGCTGAAGCTTTTCTTTCTGAAATAATCATTGCCCTCATTCTTGAACACCTCTGCAATTGCTGAAAAAGTATTATTCAGGTATTAAAAACATAAGAACATAAGGTAAGGTCATCTTAAGAAAATGGTTTTCTTATTACAGTAAGAAAGCAAAGCTAAATAAATATTGTATGGGATCGAATGGTTATAAACGACGAAGTTGAAGTCAACAGAATAAGAATAATATGTTTTCAAAATGCTCAATCAAAGACCTAACTTGTGTGAAATGTTTTCTAAAAGGCAGAGCGTCGAAGAAAAAATAGTTTGACGTCCTTTTCACTTCAAATTCTGGAAGGCAGGTGTTGTAGCAAACAACAATCGGCGCAAAAGTAAAATCGAAAGAGATTCATCCAAAATGGTTTGTTTATTTCTAAGTTCACTGTGAAGTTGTTAAACGTGTTCAGAAATGGCCAATTTTCATAACTGGTGCTGGTGCTGTGCAGATTGGTTTTGTTGAGCGGAAATCTGACAAGTAGCCGGTACAAGACACTTTGTGCTTTGATGTGGAGAAATATCGAGTTGCTGATTCTGGTTGCTGATCTGAAACGGCTGGTGTTTCCATTGTGCCAATGTGCTTAGGATGTTTGACGCCTTTCTCATCTGCTCAAGCGGCGCTGGTGCACTGTTTGAAGCTCGCGCACTGTACTCGTACACTACATTATATTTCCGTCGAAGAGATGATGCATGATTAAGTAATTGTATCCTATTGTTTTCAGGGGACAAATATGTCATTTAGAGTGCAAAGGTCAGCCAGCATTTTTGGACAGCCACCAGCAGCTCGGGAATTCAGCGGATAGGATTCCGTTTCCTAAAATTTACTGCGGCCTAAAGTTTTAGCTAAAAATGCCGAACAGCCAACCTCTATTAGCTTACACAAACGTGCCTTCAAAAAGCTCTGAAACAATCTAAGAAAGCAGAAAACGACGTTTCAAGTATTTTGCTAAAAGTTACTCGTGGGTTCCCCTGAATTCAGTTTACTAGCAAACACTGGGTTCAGCATTTAACATATGGGGAGCAGGGATGGCGCAGTGGTAAGAGCACTCGCCTCCCGCCAATGTTGCCCGGGTTCGATTCCTGGACTCGGCGTCATATGTGGGTTGAGTTTGTTGTTGGTTCTCGTCCTTGCGCCGAGAGGTTTTTCTCCGGGTGCTCCGGTTTTCCCCTCTCCTTAAAAACCAACATTTCTAAAATCATTTCGATCTGGACACAGTGGACGAAGAGCCACCTTGTGGATGTGACACTGCTAATTCCCTTTTTTTTTCTTTTGTATTAACGTCTTCACGTTTCTTCTCACCTCTTAAAGTGTCGTCGTCGAAGTTCAGTGTTTCCCTTGCAATTGGTGTGACGTCACTATCACTGTTAGTTTCCGTTGGACTGGCCATGAATGCTTAGAATCTTTCTGCAATTTTCCAACTGTACTGGATATAATTTTCAAAAATATATTCAGTATGTCGAGTCATGAAGGTACCGTGAAGCTCCTAGCTTCTGCAGTGGCAAAATAAGTATTTCACAATCGATTAACGTCATAAATTTAAAAAAGATAGTCACAATTTCAATTCTTCACTCCAACACTAGCAAATTAAATACTCACATCTGAAAGTTGACTGAAAATCGCGAGCAGAATAATTTTACTCTTGTTGCTTTCAGTCGTTCATAATTCGCAATTATATACAAGAGAACGATACCTTTGATAAATAAACAGTCTAAAGCCGATAAACGTTGCCGGTGATGATTTTCAAATTATTATTTTATCGGTACAATTATCAAATTAAGATTACGCCTTAAGGAACAAAGAAAAGTACAGAAAGGTAAATAACAGCTTTCACTTTTTTCTCGACGCATAAAAAGGTATAAACAAAGAAGCGTTCACATCATGACCACGAGCTTAGGCTTTTAAGGATTACACACGAGCCTTCTTAAGAGCTCCTGACCAGAAATATCGAGAATCCGACGACAGCAAGGAAATTTCGTCTTCTATTTTATTTTACCAAAAATACCCCTTTGGTAAACTATTTTCAAAAATCATATTTAAAAGTTCCTCCGCTTTTTGTTTTTCCTAAAATTTAGATAAGTTCGAAATACGGCTAGAAGCTCCCTTGCGCCCCCCGGAAACAAGGGAAAATTGTGCATTCTTAGCAAGCTCGTACGCAACAATGGAAATCGTTCCCGTTTTACCATTTGGCTCATAGCTACATCATTCTTTCCTCTATCTAAAGATATAAAAATCGGATCTAAATTTGTATTTTTAAACTGCTTGTTGACCTGTTGAAGATACTAACCTTGAAGGGTTCAGAGTCAAAGTGAAATTTGGGTCAACTTCAGAGGCCTATAACTGACCTAGCATATATTTTTCAAACCAAAAATATACACCAAATGTAAGTTCAAGCATTCCTTTTCACTATCTGAAAGTGTCGTTTTTGGCCCGCTAAAAGCGACGCGTCGAGAAAAAAAAGTGTGCAGGGTATTTTGAGCATTTCGGTAGAACGGCCGCTGTCACGCGAGCCGTAGTCATAAAACAAGGTTTCACTGGCTCATTGTTTTGAATAGGTTAAAAAAGTAAAAATATATACTTTTCATATAGAGGTAACTATGTTACTATGACTTAGGGCAACCTGGTTTACTTTTCTACAGTGCAAATTTATTGACAATGTAACAATATTATTTGATTGATCCAAACTGATAAACCAAAGATACTCTTACCTTAAGACATCATCTTGTGAATCTCTTGGTTCAGGTTATCACTCTTTTTACCAGAATTATTGGCTGCATTAGTCATGTCAATTTGTAGATTGAAAAAACAAAAGTTACAAACCACGTCAAACTATGCACTCCGTATTGAAATTAGCATAAATGTGAGACATGAAATGAGCTGAGCTTTTCGTGATAGTCACGATGTAGGATAGCGTGACGCAGTGACTCAGAAAGCTGGAAGACCCAAATTGGCTTAAACCAGGAACCCTTGCTTAAGCTAGCAGCTGTTTTGAATGTATATATGCGAGGTGACATTTCTCTAATGAGGGAAAGAATCGTAAGGGTCATTCGAAATATTCCCGAAAAGCTTTTGTGGAAGAAAGCGCGCAAAAACCCCAGAGAAAGAAAATTCAAGCAAAGCTTTTAGTTACAAAAAATAATAAATAAATCATAATCGTAATAACTAAGCAGAAAAGTGCAAAAATTTAATGATACGTCTCTTATTGTCTTTGATCGGTTTTAAATGGACGTGTGAGTGCTATTTTAAGTCTCGTGGGACGACACATTAGTTAACAAAAGCGCCACCACAAGAACAACTTGAAACCATTTCTTCTAGTAGGCTGATGTAGGGTACTTTCCTTCTAAGTTTTAAAGGAGTTACAATTCAAAGCGCTCGCAGTGAAACGGAAAAAAGTCTAAGTTTGCGGTTGCTATTCATGGCGCAGATGTCGTACTGGTCGTACACGATGAGATGTTCCAGTTGAAACCTCGAGAGGATATCTTGCCTTGCGGTACTCGAAGTGGTTTATTTTTCAAAGGCACGGAAATCGTTTGCCGCTAGACCCTAAAAGAACGCAGTGGCTAATGCTGGGCCGTCACACACTCGCCATCGGAACCTGGCAATCCGGCTTATTTCCGCCTACGGTACTGCATCTGCGTCCACTTTCCTTCTTGATGAATGGCCAATATTAAACTTTGTTTTCGAGGTAGACTTTTTTTATCATGGAAGCGGGAAGCTTTTTTGTTTCTTCTCTTAAGGCTCAACCCTCTCCCAAACCTACGAACAACGCCTGAGGCTATGTTCACACAGAACAGTTTCCAAATGGCTCTGGACCAGACCAGGTCTGTTCACACGGGACTGGTACAGAAATGGTCCGGTACCAGTCCACTTCTGGACCAACGTGAGAAAATCAGCTGTTTGTACCAATAAGTTATCCACCGGGACACCCAAATGCGTGAAAGACGATCGAAGAATGCTGAATCTATCGATTGAAAGAAGGCAAAGGCCTCTGGTCGGATAATAAATTACCCCATCCCTGCCGATTACAAAATACAGAAAGCTTTAACCTTCTTCTTTTAGCTTTTAACCTTTTCAAGCTTTAAACCCAGAATTACAATAAGTTATGCGGCAGTTATGCTATCGCAGACAGTAGTTTGGTCTCTCTTTAAATTTCTAGGTGAGTTTAATCAAAAACACATCACTGATACACGCGATAAATTTAATTAGTGCCCAAGCCTAAATTACGCTGTTGGAAC